>JBBPBX010004527.1:32537-76281 GCA_038048925.1 Garcialebias charrua | reverse complement strand
TTATTCTACAATAATCTGATTCCGATCAAATATGTTTAATCCATCCAGGTAATCTTGGTGTGTTCCAACTTGTGTTTTTATTTCCACCAGAAAAACTTGTTTTATAATCCCATCAGGAAATCTGGTTGTTTTTCTACAGAAAAACCTCCAGGTGATGCTGTTGTACTCCAATCAGAAGTCTGCACTCCAGCAGACTGGACAAATCTTTGTTTAATCCCACCAGGAAGAGCTTGTTTAATAATCCACCCAAGTAGTCTTGTGTTTTAATCCCATCAGAAAGGAAGAATTTGTAATTCAGGCTTTAATCCATTCAAGACCTGTGGCGTTGATGAACAAAACTTCAGAAGCGGTGTTCCCTTAGCTCAAACAAGCTGATAAGCCAAGACCCGTCAGAGCAGATCCCGATGCCGCAAAGTAACCCTCCTTTTGTCCAGGAGTAAACACTTTTTGAATCAATCCAATCTTCTTAAAGTATCCAGCAAATTCAACTAATTCTTCATGACTTCAGCAACTTCAGCAAATTGTATTCCATAAAAAATCTGGTAATCCTTTTAGGCAAATCAATTATTCCACAAAAGTGTTATATCCATTCAAAAATGTTGTAATCCTTCATTTGTTCTGCGGTCCTGATGAAAAGGCCTTCCTTAGCCGGCCGGAGCCTAAAATTGGAACATAGTGTACTTACAGAAACAACTCGCCCGCTGCACTCCTGACTCTCTGCTTTAATTCATCAAAGCTTGTAGTTTTTTCAACAAAATTCTTGGTTCTGTCCAGTTGATGAGGTATTTTCAGCAGGATGGAGATAAAGAGTACACCGTGTTTTCTCAGTTCTCAGTCCAAGGCCAGTCAGCCTTCAGTGGGCAGATCCTGCTCCGGGGTCGGTCTCGGATGACCCAAAACAGTAACTTAATTAATAGTTGAATTAAATCAAAAAGAATTTGTTTGTTCCACAAAAAATCTTTTCAAATCAGGAGAAATAGTATTCCACAAAAGAGCAGCTTTTAATCCATCATTGGCCGACGAGAGGCCCTCTACAGCAGAGCGGAGATAAAAAGTACACCGTGTTCCACTAACATAAACAGCCTGTCAGCGCTCGGTTCTTCCAAAATTCATTCAATTTTTCACCAAACAAAGTTATCCTTGTGACTGACTTTTCTTTATGCAGAAAGAGGCTTTTTTGCTGTCATATAATTTTAATATAAATTTAGTTGTGGATTAAACTGGGAATATATCCTACCTTTTTTTGTCAGAAAGTGCCACAAGGGATTTCCAAAAGAATAGGAAATTATTCCATCTCTGAAGCCAGTCCAAATTGTGAAGAAATAAAAAATATTCCAGGCTGAGGGAAAAGGGTCTCTTTGTCCAAAAAAAATCCCTTTTTAGAAAATCCTTATTTCTTCTGTTCGGCTTCCAGAGAGCGTCAGTCCATAATCCACAAGAGTTCTTCAAAAGTCCAAAACTCAGCAAAATTTCTCTTCTCAAACAGCCTTATTTATGCTCTAACAGAGGGACTTCAGCCCCCACTTGCAGACGCTATGTCATTTTCTTATTTTTTCATTGGTTATTGGTGAGGTAACTTTTTACACCTCCTCCCAGCCCCCTGGACAGAGTTTGGTGACATAATGTCTCTTTCAGCTGTCACCCTCCCTTAGCAGAGAATGACTTAATGCCATCTGTCATTTGGGCAAAGTTCCAATTTTTTCAGTCAGAACAAGTTCAACTTTCACCTAGATCCTCAACTTTTACCTACATTTACCCAAACTGTGGAAAACCCACTTTTGTAACGTGTTGTGTAATATTCAAAACTATCATCAACACCCAGCAGTGGAGAACCTCTTTGGTTTACCGTGAATTTAAAAAGAAAACATACTAATCACATCATTATACTCACAATACTACAATCATACATCTTCAGTTAATTATATGATACACATTTCACATAATCATTGCATGTCTGATTATTTTTGTTTTAGATAATAGATTTTACTTTGCAGAAAACTCTAAACCTTTTTTTACAGCAAAAACAGCTCAATTCTGCAGCTGCTCCCTGCTAGTGAGAAGTCTGCATGTTCTTGTTGTGTGTGTGTGTGTGTGTGTGTGTGTGTGTGTGTGTGTGTGTGTGTCAGAGCTGCACCTTCCTTATCTGGCAAAAGCCCTCTGAGGCCTTCGCATGTGCACGTGTTTGGTTCTATGTGTGCTTGTGTGTGTGTGCGCTAGAGCTGCTTGTCTGGCTGCTGTAGCATGGTTCAAAAATTGCTTATTCAAAGATTACATTTTATTTTAATTATCTTTGTTTTAAATGCTTTAAAAACTCTTTTCATTTTTAACAGGCCTTGAATCACAGAGCTCTGTTTTAAGAGGCCTTCAGCTCGTCTAACAAAGTGTTCTTTTTATTTATTTTGGGGAGTTCTATATGACAACACAGCAAAACCAACAGCGGAAAGGTTTCTCTCTGAGGCCTTCTTGCGTTCTTATCTACTTGACCTAATTCTGTTCAGGCCTCCTCCTGGGCCTGAGTGAACATGCATATATGACCTTTGCTGTGTGCAGGCATAGCAAGGCTTGCTGTGTTACTACAGAGGACAGAGCCCGTTCTATTAAAATAACCACAGATTATCACAACCGGTTTTAACTAGAGTTACATAAAGATGAGTTATCAAAATTCAAACAAAAGTTACAAAACATACCATGTTTTTGTTTCTGTTAGTAAATTAAAAATGGCATGATTAGAACCAAGGTTTAAAAACCATATATAAAAATTGTGTTTCTGTACACCCTGTACTCGGGGCCTGTGAGTGATCATATATGTGTTATTAATCTGGTTTTGTGTGTGTGTGCGTGAACGTGAATTTGCTGTGTGTCTTAAGTCAGTCTGTTTTCAACATAAAAGTCCTGCATATTTTGACAACAGTAATTGCCAGTAAGGCTTTAACTTTCAAACTTTTGTTTGGTAGCAGTTGAGATTTGATATTGTACCAGTACTTCGATACAAACTGTCGTTCCACCTCATATACCACTTGATGCGATTGACAATAAAGATACTCGAATCGTAAACTATTATCTACAGCATGCTATAAAATCCACCAGTATTACATTGAATAATTTACATTTGTTGTGACACTCAGTGGTGGATAAAGTACTCAAACATTGTACATAAGTACAAGTACAAATAAACAGACAAAAATGTACTCTAGTCATAGTTGAAGTACCATATTAATATTTTTACTTAAGTATTTTTAAAATTACTTGCGTCCGACTGGTCGCCGGGTTCTGTCCCTGACCTCTGACCCCTGCTGCTGCTGGCCCGCGCTGGCCGTGGCGCCACTCGATGATCCGACTCCATGGTGGCGGTGCCAACCCAGCAGACAGCGCCACTGAGCCAGCTCCCTGAGGAGGGGCAGGCAGGACGCCGGGCACAACATGGAGATGCAGCTGCAAGCACGAGCCCAACCGCCACATTAGTCCAGGTTAGATAATCCAGAGTCGGATTAAAACAGAAGCTTTAGTCCTGAAAAATCTGAGTTTAAAAGTTTCAGAGATAATCTAACTCTCAGCTTCACTGTCAGTACGTGCGTACTTTTGATCTGTGATTTGTGTTGCGGCCGTGGCGTAGTGGTAATGGCAGTCGTCCCCCAATCGGAAGGTTGGAGGTTCGAATCCCGGTTCCCCACACCATGTGTCGTTGTGTCCCTGGGCAAGACACTTAACCCCGAGTTGCTCCCGGTAGGACTGGAAAGGCGCCTTGCATGGCAGTCTGCCGCTACCGGTGTATGAATGTGTGTATGAATGGGTGGATGGTTGGTATTGTAAAGCGCTTTGGGGCTCCTCACAGGGGGCTAGAAAGCGCTATATAAATAAGCTCCATTTACCATTTACCATTCTATTCTGAATAAAATATTAGATGTTGGCACCTCCACATCATTGCATTCAGTTTTTATTCACAATTTGTTTAGTGTCCCAACTTTTTGGAATCCGGTTTGTAAATACAGTATATACATATACCGGTACATACATAAATATATACAGTATACTGTATACATATATACATACATAAATATATATATACAAAGCGCTTTGGGGTCCCTCATAGGGGGCTGGAAAGCGCTATATAAATAAGCTCCATTTACCATTTACCATTCTATTCTGAATAAAATATTAGATGTTGGCACCTCCACATCATTGCATTCAGTTTTTATTCACAATTTGTTTAGTGTCCCAACTTTTTGGAATCCGGTTTGTAAATACAGTATATACATATACCGGTACATACATAAATATATACAGTATACTGTATACATATATACATACATAAATATATATATACAAAGCGCTTTGGGGTCCCTCATAGGGGGCTGGAAAGCGCTATATAAATAAGCTCCATTTACCATTTACCATACATGGGGCGGCCGTGGTGTAGTGGTAATGGCAGTCGACCCCTGATCGGAAGGTTGGGGTTCGAATCCCGCATCCGCCCACCATGTGTCGTGTCCCTGGGCAAGACACTTAACCCCAAGTTGCTCCCGGTAGGTCTGGATGTAGCCTTGCAAGGCAGGCTACCACTACCGGTGTATGAATGTCTGAATGAATGGGTGGATGGCTGGTATTGTAAAGTGCTTTGGGGCTCCTCACAGGGGTCTGGAAAGCGCTATATAAATAAGCTCCATTTACCATTTACATACACGTACAAAAATATACAGGTGGTCCCCGACTTACGACGGTCTCGACTTAAGGCGATCCGACTTTACGAACGCATCATATTAATAAAAATATGAAATTAAAATATATATATATTTTTTTTGTTGTGTGTTTAAATGTTCTTTATTTCATGTGTACAACACTTTGTTGTAGCTGTGGTTGTTTTAAATGGCTTTATAAATAAAGTATCATTATTATTATTATTATTTTTAAGCCTGCGCAGTTTCCGACAGTTTTCTCCAGTTTTTGGCACTGCCACCGTGTCTGCCATGTTGCGGTTAGCTTCGGTTAGCTCTGGCCTCGACAGACTGCTTTGGAAGACTGTGTGTCCGATAAGAGGTTTCCTCATATGGATAAATGAGCTGGAAACGCTCTGTGAACTCTGTGGACGTCTCAGGCACGGAGCAGCAGCCGCCGATCGCTAACCCTGGACACCGAGCTATGTTTTCAGCAGTGTCCGCCATTTTGCGGTTAGCTTCAGTTAGCTCCGACACGGACCCGACGGGCGGCGGAGACGCCTGCTGCAGCCGGGAGCTCGCCTCGATGTCCGCCTGGTAGCCTCAGATGTTGGATGAACACCGAGCTAACTTGCTACAATGCGGATAAACAGCTGCACAGCCTTTTGGAGGGATGACACCGAGCTAACAGAGGGGCTAAAATGCTAACGCGGCTCCACCGGGGACACGGAGCTGAACGGGCGGCGGAGACCAGCTCACAGTAAGAAATTGTATTTTTTTAAATTACTGTATGCAAGTGTTTCCCCTACATAACCTGCCATGGCGGGGTGGGGGGGGGGACGGACAGAGACACGTCCTGAGCTGCGCAGACGTTGTTGCGGTTTCTTGGGCTTGTTTTGAAAGTAACTTCGCTTGTTTGGGCTTGTTATTATTTGTTCTTTATTATTTGTCTAGAGCAGGGGTCTGCAACCTTTTCGATCCAAAGAGCCATTTCTGCTCCTTTGTTCACTAAATTAAACGTGACCGGAGCCACAACACCTGCTGCAACTGGGATTTTCAACTGGTGGCCCACGGACCACTTTAAGTTTGTTGGAGGACGTTTTTCTGGCCAGCAGGAGTGACTTTATAAAACTAAAAATTTCTAATGATTTTTAACATTTACTGCTATTTTTACATTTTAAGATAAAATAAAAGACAAGATTCTTGTAAAGAAGGAAAATTTATATAGTTTTGCCCAGTTTCTAAAAACTAAAACGATAAACTATGCAGGCCTATGTGATTTATTTTTTTAACTGTAGAAAAATTAGGTATCCTACTTAAAAGAAATAAAGCATAAAGTGAAAGTATGTTTTACTCCTTGTAATGTAGGAAAACTTCTAAAACTAACCCTTCCAGTTGTTATAAGAACCAATAAAATTCAGTTTTATGTCAGTTTTGGTCAAAGCTTGAAAGAGCCGCTGCAGAGGGACCAAAGAGCCGCATGTGGCTCCTGAGCCGCAGGTTGCAGACCCCTGGTCTAGAGTGACAAGACCACATTAAAATGAGCTCCAATAAGTGGAGGAAATATGGGAAAAAAATAATAAAGAATGGGAGAAAGAGCACACACTTAAAGCATGATTCAGGATAGAGATTAAAGAAAGTTTTTTGTTGACTTAGCTTACTATGAGTTTGCTGTTTAATTTTAATTTTATTTTTTAATTTGTACGCATCCTTTATGATTGTCTGTTGTTGTCGTTGTCCACTGTTGTCATCACTCTTAGTTTAAAATTCAGGTCTCTCTGGTAAATGAGTCCCAGAGGCTTAATGGGATTAATTTGTATAAATATGCCAAATGTATTTTTATTTTTTAGAGTGGATATGTTCTTCAAAGTCTTTAGCATAATTTTGCTATATGTAATGCCATAATAACTGTATGTTTATACTGTTTAAAAACGGCCCTTGTTTTACACAATGGGGTGGGTTGCCTGTTGGGCTTGTTTTGGGCTTGTTTTCATGGGGCTGGTCGCTTGTTTCTGTCGCGATATACTGGCAGATAGAGACAAAGCCGAAAGCGCGCAGTTTTAAGAGCAGAGGAGAGCCAAACATTTCAGCCGCGCTCAGTTTTATTTATTTATTTTTCGGTGGAGGTGAGACTAGGGTGAGCCGTGCGCTCAGTGTGTGTGTGGTGGGTGGGGGGTGTCAGCTGAGTGTTCAGCATGAGGCTGCTTTTATGTTTTTTTTCTTCAGCTAATGCACCTGCAGTGCGAGCTGCTAGTTTAGCATTACATCAGTGCCGACAGGTGTTTGGAACGTTGGGTAGGCGGGGCGCTCGGTTCTGTTGAGGGGGCGGGGCGCCCCGCCTATATAATGGTAGGGGAAACACTGATGTATGTCTCTAAATGTACTGTACTGTATGTGTTTTTTGATAATTATGTAGGGTACTGTGTTAGGATAGGCGAAGTGCTTGGTAACTTACAGTACCGTACATGTACGTGTATCAGTGGCGCCTGGGGTGTGCTTTCCGACTTACGGCGATTTCGTGTTACGAACGGTGCGTAGGAACGGAACTCGTTCGTAAGTCGGGGACTACCTGCATATACATACATACACATTATATATATAAAATTAAACTCATTAGTTCTGTAGTGAATAATCTTGAGCTGCAGCCCAGAACCAAAACTGAACCTGAACATGTCCAAACAGGTGACCAGAACCAGAACAGCAGCCTGATTTTTAACCAGTACAGGCAAAAGAGAGCACATTACACCAGTCTTGGCCTCCCTGCACTGGTTCATCTTCAAATCCAGTTCAAAATTCTCCTGTATGTCTACAAATCACTGAACAGACACCCCCCCCCCATCTCTCTGATTTGATACACCCTTATGTCCCACCACCACGTGCTTTGAGGTCAGAGGACCAGGTACTTTTAACAGTTCCAGGAACTCGTCTTATGCAGAGGTGACAGGACCTTCTCTGTAGCAGGACCAAGACTCTGGAACGAGTTACCTCTGCTCGTCAGACAGGCCCCTCCCTCTTGGTTTTCAAATCCCGTTTAAAGACCCACTACTATTCTGTTGCTTTCAACACCAGATTATCTGTGTTTGGTTGTTATATTTATTATCTACAATGATTTTTATGTCTATATTCTGGTTTTTACTTAATTGTGTGTGTTGCCTGTTGTTTGTTTGTTTGTTTGTACAGCACTTTGGTTGGCCTTGTTGCTGTTTAAAGTGCTCTATAAATAAAATGGTATGGTCTTGCAGCTCCAGAGAACGCTCCTCTGACCTCAGAGAAGGGTTCAGAAACGGTCTCAAGTCCACTCCCTAAGATCTCTGAACTAGAACTGGATTTATTCATCTTTTCACGGAAGTCCAGGTCCGGCCCAGTTTCCAGAACCAGCTCTGCAGCTTCAGGATCAAACCTGAACCCGTCATGCCAAACTGAAGCTGCTGCAGGTTTTTGTCCCCTGCGGCTCTCCGTACAGAACCAGACGGTCCGTCTGCATGTGCTCAGAAGAGATCATGTAACGACCCGCGGGTCCGGCCATGCTGGGTTCCTGCAGAACCAGCATGACTCGGCTCAGATCAGCTCCAGGACCGCCGTCAGAAAACCTTCATGTTTACGTCTCAAATCCAAACCCGAGAAGTGAAACTCCAACCTTCTCCAGTTCTGATGACCCATGGAGTGATGCGTTCATGAACAGCTGGGAAACACCATCCTCCTGAGTCACACAAACATCCTGATGTCCTGAAACCAGCTTCAGTCGGTTTGAATGAAAACATCTGTTTGTTTCAGCAGAGTGTTTACTGGGGACTACTTTCTTCGGCGTAGTAATACTTGTTTTAAAACGTGTACTCGATGTGCTGACACTCCTAAAGTTACAGGCTGTACCCACTCTTTGAGCTCATTAAAGTCAGCGTGGTAAAAACAGTCTTTTGGGCAGCACCTGAACGCCACACGTGTCCAGATGTTTGAGTCTAAACGGGTTAAAACGACGAGTCAGCTGATCAGAAGTTTATTTTGACACCTGAACAGCTTCAACAAACTGAAAGAGGCTGCAGCTGAAGATCACTCACTTCAGAAAACTTCTCAGAACACCTCAGGTCCAAACGCCTGGTTCTGGTCGGTCAGAACCTTCAAGCCTCATGCGCTTTATTCCAAATACGTAAATTATTCATCAAAGAACAGTTGATTGATTAGATGACAGATTTGATCAGTCTGTGAATTTCAAAATAAAACCATTGAATAAATAAATGAATGTGTGAAGTGGGCGGTGAGGTAAGATGATTGACAGGTTCAGTAAAACAGAGTCAGCTAATCAATTGATCTGATTGGTGGAAAATCGTTCAACAGCAGGCGAAGAATCAGTAACCTTCAACAGACAAGCAGCTCAAACATCAGCTGCAAAAACCTAACATCTGTCCCTCAGAGGGTAAACACAGATCAATAATTGATCGATGAGCAGATAAACCTACCAGCTCCTGCTGAGGGCTTAAAAACAGCCGAAGCTCCAACGCCTCGCTCTGCCTGCAGCCGAAGGAGAAAAACAGGTTTTCTTCTTCTGTGGTGGAAAAAAAACCCGACAATGGAGAACCGAGCCAGGCAGAACCTCCACACACACACACACAGAGGGGGCGGGGACAGAAACCTGAGCCCGCCCCCCCAGCATCTGTCCAGCTCTTTTAGCTGCTTCATGGTTCTGTTTCACCCGACACAGAACCAGCTGCGCTCTGAGAACAAAAATTAACTCTTCGTGTTTCAGAAAGTCGACACGACGACTCAAACCAGAGAAGCTGTGAGGAGCCTGAACAGCTGTTAGAACATCTGCTGCAGACCACCAGCAGCTACTACCACTCCAAATAAACCTCAGTGTCTCTCCCAGTTGTTACCAGCTCTGGGACTGCACAGGTAGCTGTGGCAGCCATTTTAAATTTAAACAAGCGGTACTCTGACGTCCCGTCACAGAGGAGACGAGTGTTTTTCAGAGAACGACGTAAACCTAAAGGTTTTTACTGCAAGATATTCAAGAAGGTACGAGTTAGGTTTGATTTTGAGTAACAGATCCTGGAGAGGGTGTAACGTACACATGGGTGTACTGAACCGTTTCAGTACGGCACGTTCGGTTCGGTCCACCTGCGTACCGTTTCGGTTATTTTTTCACTCATTAAATTTTATTAACGGGAGATTATGCACCGTGGAACTAAAATTCCTAGCCGTGTTTCAGCACGGCGCTATTATCTTGCAGCACGTGTAGCATTAGCAGCCTAGCATCTTGTTGCAGTCTCCTGATTGGGAACGTTATGACTTTGTTGTTAAAAGACGAGCTCAAATCCAAAGCTGTGCGTGGACGTTGTTTCACGGAGACTAACACATCTGACTTGTTAACGTACCATAGGGCTGGGCCATAGCATATCGTTCCCGGTAATACCGGTTAAAAAAAAGCTTGCCCGGGCAAAAAAGTTATATCATGATATGCTAATTTCATGACGTAATACGTCGGGGCGCCCCGCCCCCTTAATATCCGAGCGCTTCAAACAACTGTGCACCTCCCCTCCACCAGTCTGTACTGGTGTAAAGCTAATTAGTTACTGCTAAAATGCTAAAAACAAACAACGCGCGCACGTCTCAGCTGTCTCTCCCCCCTGCTCTAAACTGCAGGTAGAGACAGCTCAAATGTCTCCCCCTCCCCTGCTCTGAGCAGCCAGTGCATGAGTCCCCCCTCGCTCCAAACCAGGGGTGTCAAACATACGGCCCACGGGCCGGATCCAGCCCGCCAGGGGGGTTTTAGTGGGCCGAGGATGAATCTGAATTATTAAAACAAAGAATAAACGTTATTTTCTTTAAAATCTGCAGTTCCTATGTTGTCCGCTAGAGGCGCTGTGTTTTAGTCAGTTCCTATGTTGTCCTACTCAAGTCGGGTGCCTCTAGGACCCAGGGGCGCTGTGTTTTAGTGAGTTCGATAGGCTCTGTGCACAAGCGTCGTGAATCACTTCCGCACTGACAGGAAGTCGGCATTCCAGCTTCCGGTCTAATCCCCGTTCTCAGTGAAAATGGCGTTTCCTAGATGTTTACAAGAGCTGCCCAAGATAAGTATCAGTGATGTTCTTCGTATCGTTGATGCCTGGTCCCCTGCTCCGACAAGCACACGTAACAAGGGATTTAAATTGTAAATCTCAAGTTAGCTGCACAACTACGAGGGTAAGTAACGTTAGTTTGATCGTTGTGATGTTGCTACCTGTTAGCGGCTAACGCTAGCCTATTAGTTAGCAACGTAGGGATGCGTGATATAACCGGTACACGGTAGAGACAATATTAATTTAGCCTACGATAGAGATCTGTCTTCTACCGGCTAACCGCAGAAAATCAGAGTTGTCCGATTTAATCTTTACTTTTTTTGTTTAATAATAATAATGTCTTTTCCTGTCATCTGTGTATGTTTCCCATACACAGACGAAATTCGTCTCTGCATTTAACCCAACCACCTACCAGGTAAAACTGTGCATAAGTGGTGTTGAAGTGTACAATCAGAGTTGTCAGAGATAATCGATACTTTTTTTGTGTTGAAAACTGTGCGTACGCGGTGTTAAAGTCTTTTCTTCGAGTGCTAAGTTGCGAAGCTATAAGCTAACTTTGTCCGGCTTGCCGTAGAGTTGCCATCGGACGCATGCGCAGATTTGTTTAAAACTGTGCATAAGTGGTGTTAAAGTCTTTTCTTCGAGTGCTACGTTGCGAAGCTATAAGCTGACTTCGTCCGGCTTCCCGTAGTTTTGCCATCGGACGCATGCGCAAAATGCTACGTTCCGTTGAAAGTTTTTTTTTTGTGTGTAAAGTTAAAGTAAGCGTTTGTCAGCTTTAGAGAAACCTGCCCTCAGAACGCTGTGTTGTGTGATTTTACTGCGAGACCCTCTGGTCAAAGCCACAGAGGAAACTGGTTGTCTTGTCAGCTCTCCTTAAAGCTGAAGGAGACGCCCTCTAGAGGGTTGGAGGGTGAAGTGTTTTCAGTGTAAAATTCTGCTCTGTTGTTCGTTTGACAATATTGGAAACTGTTACGAGTTAACAACATATTCTTTAGTTTAAAACTTATGGCTAAAACTACACAAGATATATTTTGCACTGTTTTGCACTACAAGAAAGAAGCCTATGCTTGAGTTGTTAATTATTTAAAAACTCTCTGGACCTAGTAGTGAAATTTTCTTAATAGAGATTATTTTGTGGTATAGCAGTTTTCAAAATAAATTAAGGTAAAAGGACACCCTTTTTTATTTCTATTGCAAGTTTTATACCAACAACATATCGCGATATATATCGTTATCGCCACCATTCACAATACATATCGTGATATGAATTTTAGGCCATATCGCACATTCCTATAGCAACGCAATCATTTTTTTTGTATACTCACGTTATAGAAACAGGTTTTCCACACTTAAACGGCTCATATTTTGTGATCATTCTACTAACATTCTGCTCTTCTCAGTTTGTAGCAGAAATCAGGACACAGGTGAAGTCGTTGTCATCAGGTTCTGTGTTCTTTTACACAGGAACGCCAACAGAACCCAGGTTCCCTGCAGACACACCTGCTCTCAGGTGGTTCTGACACGGTTACCTGACACTGCCGGGTGTCACCTGTCAGCGGCCCGCTCTAGGTCCAAACGGACCCGAGATCAGCTCTGAAACTAGCTGATGTTCCCAGAGGTTAAAGGTCACGACTCAGCTTTCAATGGTCCAGTTCATCTTTAATGAGTCTGAACCAGAATCAGAACCTTTCACCAAAACCCAGATCAACAGGTTCCATATAAAATGTTCCCAGAACGTGGAGCTCAGTTTTCCTACAGTCAACAAGCACATCAAGCACCCTGAGATCATCCGATCAGATGTTGTTGGAGGTTCCAACAACACGTCTGAAGCTCCGAGGAGATCGGGCGTTTTCAGTCATCGGCCCCAAACTTTGGAACAACATTAGACAGGCTCCTCCATTCACATGTTCAAATCCCTGATAAAAACACATCTGTTCTCTCTGGTGTTTCATTCTGTGTGAGCTGACTTAGTGTATATTTGGTGGAGTGGTGGCGCAGTGGTTAGAGACAGTGGGCCTGTGATCGGAAGATCGCCGGTTCAAGCCCCGGTACAGACATATAAAAATGTGGGTGGAAAAAGGTGCAACACCCACACCTGCCTCCACCCTCACTCACCCCACCCTGGGCCCCTGAGCAAGGCCCTTAACCCCCACCATCTGCTCCCTAAAGTCAGAGTCAGAGTCAAAGTCAGAGAGTCTTTATTGTCATTTGCATCGCATGTAGTACATGTGATGAAAACGAGATTATGTACACAGGGTCCCAGTTACATCCAACAACAAATGCAAGAGAAAAACAGTAATAACATCTAGAATTAACTAAGAGAAACATCAACTAGTAATACACTAAGCCCTAATGTAGTGGAAAGAAAAACATCATTATAAACAGCAGCACGAACATGAGTCTGTATGAGCAGATGGTCACAGATGAACACAGCAACAAGAAAACAGATCAGCATCAGCATGATGTGATATTTTGCAGTGTTTATTCTTATTATTTATTTATTCATGAGTCTAACAGCCTCAGGGTAGAAGCTGTTCCTCAGTCTAGTGGTTCTACATTTGATGCTCCTCAACCTCCGTCCTGAGGGGAGTGGGGCAAAGACAGGTCTCTCTTGAAAATGAGTTGTTGTGGCTCAATGAGACTACCTGCATAAATAAAGGGTAAATAAATAAATAAAATAATATATTTTAGCCCGTGTTTTCGTTTTAATGCTGTTCTTACCCGTATTTTCCGGAATATAGGTCGCAGCTTTTTATCATTTTTGCATGCCCTGCGACCTATATTCAGGTGCGACCTATATATGGCTTTTTATAAAATAAGCTGATGATTTGTAATCATTTATTAACAAAAATTAAACTGAGACACACTCTTACAATTTATTTTTTATTCATTTTACATTTGTTAAAAGAAAAAACCTTCTTACATGTAATATTTAAAACAAGAAAAAACATAAAATGAAAGGTGTCAGGAAGAAGAAGAAATCAAATTTAGGTGTTTATCCTGCTAAGATTATTCATTTATTAAAGAAAAGTTCAGCTCAGGCACATATTTGCTATAATTTTTATCAAACAAATAATTGTTTTTAAGTGTTAACCTTCTTAAAAGCCTTGCTGTGTGCTCCTGTGGAAGAGACATTTGCAGCAGAGCTAAACACGGTCCACATTTTGACTTAAGTGTGACCTATATTCAGGTGCGACCTATATTCCAGAAAATACGGTATACATTTTTTGTTATATTTTTACTGCTGTTAATTTCTCTACTTTCTCCGCAAGCTGAAAAGGGCTGGAGCTTCAACCTCCATCATGTGCACCTTCTACAGAGGTGCCATAGAAAGTGTCCTGACCAGCTGCATCACGGTGTGGTTTGGTGCATGCACTGCATCCTGCCGCAAGAGCCTCCAGCGCATTGTGAGAGCAGCTGAGAAGATCGTCGGCACCTCCTTCCCCTCACTGCAGGACTAACGCCAAATTTATGCTGCGTTCCAGTTGTCCTCGGAGGTCGTAATTACGAGCTTCCGAGCAGTAAAAATCAACTGGAACGCCCCCTCAGGTCGTAATTACAACTCGTGAACTCGGTCTCGCTGCACCGTACCCGAGTTCGCCGAGATCATCGTTTCAAAATGGCTGCTCCTCGCATCAACAGTGAGTGAAAGAGTTACTTTTTACTCTTTTTCGCTGTTCTTTGTGGTTTACTCAGCCGTAACTTCACATTAACGCATTCAGGCACTGTAGTTCTTTACAGTAATGATAATGATATGTTTAAACAGCCTCTGTGCGTCGACAACGGCTCGCTAAACGGGTGTGAGGCGGCATTGTTGTTGTTTAGCACAGTACTCGTTTTAGCTGTTCAGCGTTCATTGTTTATCATTAACTCAGTAACACATGTCGTACTTTACAGTGATTATTATACAATAAGTCGCCTAATAATTAGAGGGTGTTTCTAAGCGGTTTGTGTTTTCTAAAGAACGTGATTGTTGTCGTGTTGATGATGTAACTGCGTAGGAGGCCTGCAACATGTTGTTTTTTGTTCACCTTTACATGTGTTTTTAGCTAGTAAACTAATGTTTTGCACCATAAACTGTTTTTAAAAGGTCTATCAAGATTTATCTTGGCTTGTCAGGGTGGGAATCCAGTTTAACAGAATCAATTATTTAGTTAAAAAAAAATGCAAAACTTGAAACCCAAACCATCCTGTCAATCCACAGCTGTGTGTGTCTGTGTTGGGGGTGTGTGTGTGAGAGAGTGAAAATCGACCTTATTTATACTTATTATTGTGGGTTAGTTTTGTGAGTTACTGTCATCTGTGATTTGTTGTTAACCATGTGTATATTTCTTTGCAGTTTATGTCAACATGAAGATGAACATGTTCCTGGACCCGAGCAGACAAACCTGTTTCCCTGGTCCCTTGCATTTTGCCAGCTGCTACTGGAACAGTGTCTTTGTGTCCAACATTACTAAGTAAGATTTTTGTGAAGTTAGTTATTTTGATTTAGTTTTAGCTGGTAGCTCATTTTACTGAGACCTCAGACCTCAAATTGTACCTGTGCCTTGTTGTCATACGTTATTAAAAACAATTTGAAATAACAAATGCACAAATTCTTGTCTTACTTCACAATAAGTGTGGTTTTTCAGTAGAATAAAGGAAAGCAGGTAATGAAAAGAAACTACTTAGAATGAAAGTAAATTCAGTGTAAAAGAGGAACACCTCTGGTATTCAAACACGACAATTTGTCATGATGCACTGCAGTTTTTCATCAATATTTTTGGAAACCGATGTACTTGCAGAGAAACTAGTGCTCTCATGTTCTCATCGGGCAGAGTTTTAAAATTACTACATAGAAATGCTTTATTTAAGCACTGACTTTTAAGCAGGTGTTATTGTTGTGGGAAACTTAAGTTTTGCAGCTGGTTTTTGAAGCTGTAAAATGTGTTTACCTATACCAGCTTATGTTTTTGGCGTGGTTTATCCACACAGATATAATGTATAGATATAAACACAGATATAAATGACAGCGAGAGAGTGGCATGTCAGATAAACACATTTAATCAAAACAGCACTATAACAACACTAGAACATTTTTTGACAAGTTATGACAAGCTAATACAAGTACAGCATCCACACATCACAGTAAAGAGTAATTTAGTCATTTTCATCCTGCCTTGGACAGCTGTTTGGGTGATCCTGACACACTGGTGAAGCCCCAATGCAGAGGTTATGCAGAAGGCAGGCTGCCATGATGACAATCATCACCACAACATCAATTCGTTAGGCCAGGGGATGAAGGTGTGTCCCATTGTGCAAAATGGCCTTCAGTACTTCCATGATGATCCTGTGTGCTGAGGACTGCGAGACATTAAATTTGTCAGACATCTCCCTGAAGCTGTTCTGGTTGGCCATGTACCACAGGAACATCAGGACCTTCTTTCCTACAGGGACTCCTTGACAGTGCTCCTTCCTTATGCCAGTCTTCTCCTGCAGCTGCAGCAATTGTCTTTGATGCAATTCCATCTGGTGTAAAAATGTTGATGTCAAATCCTGTACAAAACAGCACGAACTATTTAACTGAAGAATTATTCATTGGTAACTCTGACCCTTTTTTAAGTGAAAAAACAAATCATTACAGATGTGAACTGGGTCTTGTTGACTCTGAAATGACGCACAAACTTGTTGTCATCCACGTTCAGCATCACCTCCCATAGTCTTCATGATTATTCCATGTGTCCGTAGGTTTGTGTGTATCAGCAGCATCCTAAAATACAAAGAAATTAAATTGTTTTGTTACTATGGACCATATGAGTCTGAAATAAAGTTTTGATTGATTGAAGTTTAATAACAATTTTAACAATAAACCGTAAAAACGTCTGCTAATGGTTTGAGGTAGTAAAAAGAAAAGAAAAACAATGTTCAGCACTTTCTGACTTTATTTATCTAATGATAACTTCTGTACTGCTGCTATAATCCTAAAAGAGATCGAATTAAAACTATAAAGTAGATGTAAGAGCCTCAAGACCATAATTAACAAAAATAAGCTTATTTATAAATAAATAAAAACTACTGGTTAAAACAACATACCTGGTTAACATTTCAAGAGCCTCAGAATTGCTTTTCAACTTCGCTGCTGGTCTGGAAACCTTTTTATAATCCAACAAAGCAAGAACAACAACAGCTTCGTAGCGGGCGTCCATCTTGTTTTCGTCATCGTGCCGACAAGCTAACTGGAACGCATTTAACTCGGTGATGACGTCATTCCAGGTTGGTAATTTCGACCTCCGAGGCAACTGGAACGCAGCATTACACTACATGCGGTCCGGCCCTGCCCCGCTCCGCAGGTCGCAGCTGAGCGAGTCCAGTTTCCACTTACTCCGCTCAGCTCAGGTCCGCCTGGATGCGCCGCTCCGAGACGCATGCGCGGGAATTGCGAGATCGCGCGATAAATCAAGTGATAAATAAGTAAGTCAGAACAAAACAATTCATTCGGTGGAAGAAGGAGAACAACAGTAGAGACTGCTGCCTTGATCTTCTCTCGTAAATGAGCGACAGGACATGGTTTGAGCAACAGGAAGTGATGTATTACATTTCAGAATAAAATACTTTATTTATTTATTTATTTCTTGTATTGCGTTTGTAGGCGTAGTCATAAATGATAGTTTGACAGCATTTTTGTACAAATAAATCCGTATAGAGCTAGGATTAAGTCCGCCCGTGGTGATTTTATTTTGTAAATACGGAAGTTGTGCTCGTTCCTTTTCCTGTTGGTGCGACGTAATCTTTGAAAGTTGACTCCGGCACAGCTCCGGCATCCGGCAGAAATAGGATGGATTCTAATTTTGACGGACTGCCGTCCGCTCACCGCTGCTCGCCGCCGCCGTGCGGAGCCAGTGTAAACTCTGTCATTGATTATAATGGGTGCGTATTTGCTGCGGAGGTCGGACCGGAGCGGGGCGGAGCCGGAACGCATGTAGTGTAAATTTGGCGTTACACAGCAACCGCCTCACTCGGAAAGCCCTCTGCATGGCAGGTGATCCCACACACCCACTACACAGCTGCTTCAGACTGCTGCCATCAGGGAGGAGACTGAGGAGTCTCCAGGCTCGAACCAGCAGACTGAGAGACAGCTCTGTTCATCAGGCAGTCAGGATGCTAAACACTCTGCCTGCTCTGCCTCCCCTCCCATTTGAACTGCCTTAACACAAAAACTTTCTCACACATTACCACATGTAATGGATACTAAGCTATTTAAAATGAATCTTCTAAATTAGTAGAATAAAATGAATTGTTTAAATTATTTAAATGAGAATAAATGTATTAAAATTGATTAAAGTGAATCTTGAGAATATGTTGCAGATTGTTTATGGATGTTTGTCTGTTTGTTTAATACTGTTGGTGGTTTGTGTTTTGTTTAATCGTACTTGCACTTTGAAATGTTTGGATTTCCTTTATGTACCTCACTGGCTGCCGTAGCTGTGGGCAGGCACTATAAAGGTTGTCAAAATCACAGTAACAAAAAATGACTTCAACTGTCAAGACGTGTTTTTGGCTCCAATGAATAACACTTAGTGTTCCTCAGTGAAAGCAGCAAGGTATGTTTTGTTTTTTGTTTATGTTCAAGGTTTATATATATTTTTTGTATAATATTCATTCTGTACTCTAATATTTGTATATATTTGTATATATTTTAGTTTTTACGGTGATCATGCTTGGTGATCATGGTGATCAAGGTGACTGAAGCGGTGTGGTGACTGTGACCATCCACATGAGAGAAAATAAAAAGCATCAAATCACCCGTCGAGACTGCGCATCTTAATTCAACTGCTGGGGAGCAGCTACACCACACAACACAAAGATTTTAACACTGGACTCTGTGTCATCAAACGGGTTATTCACTAAACTCTCGGTCATGTGCTCATTCAGTTTGCACTACTTCTCATATTTGCACTAATGTTTGTATTACATTACTGCCTATAGTCATACTACTGTTTACATTCACTGTTTACATTTATTAATACTGTTTACATTTATTACTACTGTTTACATTTACACTACTTTTATATCTACACTACTGCTGATACATATACAGTATTCTCTGACTAGCCTTATTTAAGGATGCCCAATGTGCCTTACTGCATATGCCACTTTGCCTCTATACCAACATCAACTACCTCATACATATACTGTGTACATTAACTCATATGCTGCTTTGCCACTCTTTGCAAATGTCAATGCTAGAACCTTCAGTTTATTTTATAGATATACTTTTTATACTTTTTTATACTACTATGCAAAAACTCAGGACAGTATTACACTTTTATTATTTCATTTTATGCTTATGTTCATTAAATGTTTAGTGTTTTAGTGTTGGTGTAAATTTTCATACTTTTATACTACTATGCAAAAACTCAGGACAGTGTTACACTTTTACTATTTTATGCTTATGTTTATTAAATGTTTCAGTGTTTTAGTGTTTAAATGGTTACTGTTGCACCGAGGGACTGAGAGAAACACAATTTCAATCCTGTGTATGTCCTGTACATATTGCAGTTCTGACAATAAAGTTGACTTTGACTTGACTTCATAGTTTTTACCATTAGTGCGTGTTACGGTTTCTGTAAAAAAAAAATTAATCTCTTATGTTGTTTGTTATGCACTTTGATAACAGTTTCTGTTTTAAACTGTGCTATATAAATAAAGATGACTTGACATCAAGGGCCTACCTGTCGGAGGGGGCGGGGCCTGCTCAGGTGAATTTCTCCAGGTGATTTAAAACAGTCAGGACTTTTAATTAGACCTCTAAAGAACTAAACACCATCTTGTTTTTAGATTCTCCAGTGTTAAACTCCCTGATCAGGTGATCTGGGTTTGGTTCTGCAGGAGCCCGTGTGACGTCATCAGTGCAGGTGTGTTACCTTGCAGGGGAATGGCAGCGCCGAGGCCACCTTCTCCATGGCCAGGTTCCTGCAGCTGGGGCTGAGCGGGCCGCGGCACGTCGGGCAGCAGCTCAGCTTCTGGCGGCACGGGTTGCACACCAGGTGACCCGCCTGGCACTGCAGGATGGGCGGCAGCACGTAGTCGAAGCACACCGGGCACTCGAACAGGGCCGTGAGCTCCGCGGGCTGCCCGGGGAGGCCCGCGGCGGCGGGAGGCAGCAGGCAGGCGGCGGAAGAACCCGACCCGGCGACGGCACCGGCCGCTGCGGCGGCGGAAGTGGCTCCTCCCGGTCCCCCGTGTTTTCCTCCGCCCGCTTTGCCGCCTCCGAGTCCTCCACCTCCGGCAGAGGACGGGCGGCTCATCGCTTCCAGCTGCGGTCCGGTGTGTGCGAGCGGCGTGGCGGGCGGTGCCGTCATTTACTATTTACAACCGGACGTCCCTCCGGGCCGAGCGGACTCAACATGGCGGCTTCTTCTTCTTCTTCTTCTTTGGTTTTTAACGGCAGCTTGCATCCATCATTGTTGTTGCACCACTGCCATCTCTTGGTGATTATTTATTTATTTATTTTCTCATTGAGTCCAGTATTATTTAAATAACGAAATATCTTTCTTTTCCCTTCATCACTACTCAGCAGAGCAGCCACATTTTCAAACTTCAGTTCCCTATTCAACATGGCGGCGGCTCGTTCGTTGTCAGGGTTGCCAGATCTCCAGACCGAAAGAAGCGATCAGCTCCTTTAAAACAAACAAAAACAAGCGACTCGCTCTTTCAAAAAAGGCCCAAAGAAAGCCCAGCTGGCAACCCATCCCATTGTGTAAAAAAAAAGGCCGTTTTAAACAGTGTATAAAACATATTTATTATGGCATTACATATAACCAGCAAAATTATACATTAAAGAACGTATTCAGTCTAAAAAATAAAAATACATTTTGCATTTTTATACAGCTGGTTTGTCATGTGTACAAATTAAAAAATAAAATTAAACTGCAAAGTCAACAAAACAACTTTCTTTATACTGATGCTCAATGAAGCAGGTAGAAAAAAAACAGCATACAGGCAGGAAAAAACTTTGATTTCTTTAAACTCTGTTTAAAAAACTCTGTGTTAGCGTTGTCTTGTCTAGACAAAGAATAAAGAACAATGTTGCATTCGCGTGTAGTCGATGTCCCGTGAAGAAACACGTTTTTTAATTTTAAACTCACTTTGAAAGTAATTTTCATTAATTTATTATTTTGTTTGCTGGCTGCTCATATCACAGTCCCTGTGACCCACATCTTTAATCTGTCCATAAGCCAAAACACCATTCCGGATGCTTGGAAAACAGCCTTTGTTCTTCCTTTGCTGAAGGGAGGTGACCCCACCTCATTGAACAATTATCGACCGATCTCTAAACTCTGCATCTTAGCCAAGGTTCTAGAAAAACTGATAAACTCTCAGATCAAAAATTATCTGGACTCATTTAACATCTTACCTCTTCATCAATCTGGTTTCAGGAAAAAACACAGCACAACAACTGCTTCTCTGAAGGTTCTGAATGATGTTGTTGAAGCATTGGATGCTAAGGACTATTGTGCTGCACTTTTCTTAGACCTGTCTAAAGCTTTTGACACTGTGGATCATAACATCTTGTGTCATAAGCTCTCAGAAATCGGTTTCTCTGATCACACCATCGGTTGGTTTTCTAACTATCTTTCAGATTGGAGGTAATGCGTTCAACATAATGGTACTTCTTCCAGCTATTTATACACTTGGACTAAGCCCCTCCATTTGTAACTGGGTACTAGACTTCTTAACAAACAGACCACAGTCCGTGAAGATCCACAACTTCTCCTCCTCCACCATAACCCTCAGCACTGGCTCTCCTCAGGGATGTGTGCTGAGCCCCCTTCTGTTCACTCTGCTCACATATGATTGTACAGCCACACTTCCAGGCTGTCATATTGTTAAGTTTGCAGATGATACAGCGGTGGTGGGATGCATCACAAACAATGATGAGTCCAGCTACAGACAGGAGGTGGAACATCTGGAGAGCTGGTGCAAAGAGAATAATCTTCACATGAATGTGAAGAAGACAAAGGAGATGATTGTGGACTTCAGAAGGAACAAACACACCCATGCCCCACTGAAAATAGGTGGGTCTGCAGTGGAAGTGGTCTCCAGCTACAAATACTTGGGTGTACACATGAATGATAACCTCAGCTGGAGCAACAACACCACCAGCCTGATCAAGAAAGGTCATCAGAGACTCTACTTCCTCAGACGGCTGAGACGAGCTGGTCTGAGCAGCCCAGTTCTCACCTCGTTCTACAGGTGTGCAGTGGAGAGCATCCTGTGCTCCAGCATCAACGTGTGGCATGGAGGCTGCACAGTTGAAGAGAGGAAAGCTCTACAGAGAGTGGTGAAGGCTGCACAGAAGTCTGTTGGAGTCAGTCTCCCCACAATCACAGACATTTACACCTCCAGATGCAGGAAAAGAGCCACCTGCATCATGAAAGACCTCACTCATCCAGCACACTCACTCTTTGCCCCACTCCCCTCAGGACGGAGGTTGAGGAGCATCAAGTGTAGAACCACTAGACTGAGGAACAGCTTCTACCCTGAGGCTGTTAGACTCATGAATAAATAAAAATAAAATAAAAAATAAACACTGCAAAATATCACATTGATGCTGATCTGTTTTCTTGTTGCTGTGTTCATCTGTGACCATCTGCTCATACAAACTCATGTTCGTGCTGCTGTTTATTCCCACTATATTAGGCTTAGTGTATTACTAGTTGATGTTTTTCTTAGTTAGTTCTAGATGTTATTACTGTTTTTATCTTTCATCTGTTGTTGGATGTAACTGGGACCTCATGTACATAATCTCGTTTTCATCACATGTACCACATGCGGTGCAAATGACAATAAAGACTCTCTGACTCTCTGACTCTGACTCTCTATTTAACAGTTAAAAATGGTGTACCACAAGGCTCAGTTTTAGGACCAACCCTCTTTACAATCTACATAGCTAATGTAGGTCACTGCATCCCTGATGCATCCTTACATTTCTATGCTGATGATACAGTTGTTTACTGCCGAGCTAAAACAGTAGCTAAGGCTTTCCAGTTACTGCAATCCGCTTTTGACATCATCCAGTCAGATTTGTTCCGTCTCAAACTTGTCCTAAATGCTGATAAAACAAAAGGGATGTTTTTTTCAAGTAGGAAGTCGGTTCCAGCAGATCCTCCTCTGATTTTATCTTCAAATGGTGTCCCTATTGAGTTTGTTGATTCCTATAAATATCTGGGTATCCTGATCGATTCACATCTCTCTTTTAAACTCCACGTGGAAAACCTAGTGAAGAAACTGAAAGTTAAACTGGGTTTCTTTTTCAGAAACAGATCATGTCTAACACTGAATGTTAGGAAACGCCTTGTGTCTGTGACTTTCCTTCCCTCCATTGATTACGGTGACATTCTCTACATGAATGCTCCTACAAGCACCCTGCGGATGTTGGATGTTGTCTATCATGGTGCACTAAGATTCATAACTGGTTGTGATTATCGTACCCACCACTGCACCCTGTATTCACTGGTTAACTGGACATCATTAACCTCACGCAGACTCTTCCACTGGTACATTTTCATCTTTAAATCACTTCTTGGTCTGCTGCCCTCATACATCTCCTCCTACATGTCTTTGCGTGAGTGCAGCTACAGCGTGCGCTCTCAGGACATGATTACCTGCAGTGTTCCGTCAGTGAGGACTGAACTTGGAAAAAGGGCCTTCTCCTACTCTGCTCCTGCTTCATGGAATATCTTACAAAAAGATCTGAAGCTCTCGACCTTGACTTCTCTAAATGGTTTTCAGAATCTGTTGGAATCCTGGCAAAAACCAATGCAGATATGTTCCTGTCTTTGATTTTATACATCTACCTTATAATGTTTTGCTAGTTTTTTGATACTTTGATTAAAAAAAATGTATTTCTCTCTTTTGTTTTTTTTTCTCTCTTTTGTTTTCTATTTATTGTTTAAGGAAATTCTACCATTGCTGTTCATCGTTCTTTAGTTTTAGCAGGTCTCTTTCGTTAATGAGCCCATGAGGCTCAATAAGATTTACCTGACTAAATAAAGGTTGAATGAATGAATGAAAAAAACTAACATAGTTGAATGATACAAGATATATATGTTGTGTCACTATATGCAAAGTTCAAAAATGATGTCACAATACCTTTAAAATAACTTCAGGAGTACATTTTACATGTAACATATTATACCACATATGACACACCTCACTCCTCGCGTTATGCATCACACACAAAAATACACCAATCCTTCTCATCAATGCAAGGAAACTTACCAGAAGTCGTCTGACATCATTAATTGCTCGCGCTTATATAGTTTTACCGGCTCTGTCGCTTGCGCCAACTGCACCTGAACGTAACACATCCGCCTTGACGTAACATACGTGGAAGGGGGGCGTGACAAACTACCACTCGCATTACTGCTCGACTGAAAAACAAGCACAAATAAGCGACTCAATGTCCGCGAGAAGCTAAAAAAACGCCACAAGCGGCTGACCAAATTTGAAAGCGACTCCAGGAAAAAAACAGGCCCAATGCCGTTTGAAATAAGCGGACTTGGCAACTATGCAGTGGATCAACCTGTTGGCTGATGACAGCTGAAACCAGCTGCTCACATGATCAAGGAGGACCATCAGCCTAATGATGGATCATTAGCACCCTGATGGTTGTTTGCTATTCACAGAGGGCTGAGTGATACTAGCAATAACAGCATTGTAAGAGGGGGACAGTTGAACCCGGAGGCCTCCACCTCTGTTTAATGATGGACGGTTTCTTTTCACAAAGATGGCCTCCTTTACTCCTCTCTCAAACCATTGTTCCTCTCTATCAAGGATGTGAACATCTTCATCCCTGAAAGAGTGACCTCTGACCTGGAGATGAGTGTAGACTGCAGAGTCCTGACCTGATGATGTTGATCTTCTGTGCTGGTCCATCCTTTTGGCCAGTGGCTGTTTAGTTTCCCCGATATAAGACTGATCACCCTCCTGACACTGAACAGCATACACAATATTACTCTGTTTGTGCCGGGGGACTGGATCTTTGGGATGAACCAGTCTTTAATGTATTTTGGGGTTTAAAAGCCACTGGGACGTTGTGTTTAGAAAATAAACGTCTCAATGTCTCTGAAACTCCCGCAACATACGGAATGACCACTGGTCTGGGTCTGGGTTCCTTCTTTTCACCTGATGGCTGGCTGGAGTCCTGTTTGGGTTTCTTCTCTGCTTTCAGGAAGGCCCAGTTAGGATATCCACATTTCTCTAGAGCCTGTTTTGTGTGTGATTTCTCCTTCTGTCTGGCTCCTGAGTTAGTGGGGACGCTGTCTGCTCTGTGATACAGAGTCCTGATGACTCCTAACTTGTGCTCCAGAGGGTGATGGGAGTCAAACTGTAAATA
Organism: Garcialebias charrua; assembly: GCA_038048925.1. Classification (NCBI taxonomy): domain Eukaryota; kingdom Metazoa; phylum Chordata; class Actinopteri; order Cyprinodontiformes; family Rivulidae; genus Garcialebias; species Garcialebias charrua. The sequence continues at coordinate 51,193 of JBBPBX010004527.1, read as the reverse complement.
CTGGTCTGTGTGTGTGGGTTTGTGGTACACCTCAGTTTGCAAATTTCCTCTATCAGAAACTGAGACCTCACAGTCCAAGAAAGCCAACCTGCCATTTTTTACATCTTCTCGTGTGAACTTGATATATTTATCCACAGAGTTGATGTGATCAGTGAAATGTTGGACTTCCTGAGATTTAATTTGAACCCAGGTGTCGTCAACATACCTGATGACTTGGTGGTCCCCCTGAAAAGGTCGTCAATGCCTATTACTTGGACTTTTTCTGCATCACAGAGTTGTGGATGTCGCCGGGTGAGTCCAGCGCATTGACGGAAATAATACCACCAAACTGTTCGTATTTTAACGACCCGCAACCATCAGGTCGTGGTGGTGGATTATATTCAATATTCAAATCAACTTTTAACTGTAAACAACTGCCCATTCCAGTCTCTTGCTCCAGTTTTGAGCTGACTGTTTTTGAACTAGGCCATTCACCTGTAACTTTGTGTGCTCTTGTCTACCGGCCGCCTCATTCTAAGAACTTCATCAGTGACTTTTCTGATTTCCTGGCGGAAATTACAGCTAAATATTCTCGGGTCGTCATTTCAGGCGACTTCAACTTGCATGTGTGTTTTCCTGAGAAGCCCATGGTTAAGGACTTTTTAGATTTATTGGACTCATTTAATTTAACACAACACGTGAACTCTCCCACGCAGCAGCGTGGACATTTATTGGACCTTGTTTTAACATGTGATGTGACCGTTTCAAACCTTGAAATAGGGGACAATGTTTTCTCAGACCATATGCCAGTCCAGTTTCAGTTCTCCCTCCCCCATGTAACTCCTAAAACATGCATTTCTGCACGTAAAGGCAGGAATGTTAACCATTTAACTGCGCTCGTTTCACTGAGGTTTACAACAATGACATGTTAATTCAGCCCCCATTGTTCCTCTCCAGCACTGAGGAGCTGACAGTTTGACTCTGCTTGTTTAAAGGCTCTGGATCAAGTGGCTCCTATTAAATCTAGGAGACCAAAACTCAGGGCAGAACCGTGGCTGAATGACACGACCAGAGCTGTTAGGCAGCAATGCCGAAAGGCGGAGAGAAAATGGAAAAAAGACAGACTGCAGGTCTCTTTTCAAATGGTAAAAGTGAGCTGGCGCCGATATCAGAAAGCAGTGAAAACTGCTAAATCACAATACTTCTCTGATATCATTGCTGCAAACTCTCGCAATCCTCGAGTTCTGTTCTCCACCCTAAACTCTGTTCTCCACCTCACTGAACAATCACCCATGGAAGCCTCGACTGAGCTGTGCGAGAACTTCCAACATTTCTTTTTAGATAAAATCGCAACCACCAGGGCTCTCATTTCTCCTCCATCTCACGATCCATCCATCCCACCTCAATCTGTTGCTGTGTTTGACCATTTTGAACCAGTCTCTCTGTCCTCTCTAGAGCAGGTCATGTGCAACCTGAAACCATCTGGCTCCCCCTTCGATGTGGTCCCCCCTCGGCTTCTAAAGGAGGTTTTTCACACTCTAGGTCCCTCCATTCTCTCGATTGTAAATAGCAGTCTATCCTCGGGTGTGGTGCCAAAATCATTAAAACATGCTGCTGTTCAACCCCTCCTGAAAAAACCAAACCTCGACCCGTCAGTATTATCCAACTTCAGGCCTGTCTCCAGACTCCCATTTGTATCTAAACTTCTAGAGAAAATAGTTGAGTCCCAACTAAAGTGCTTCCTGGAGGATCACGCTATCCCCGAGCTATTCCAATCTGGCTTCAAATCCCTCCACAGCACTGAGACTGCCCTACTGAAGGTTTTTAATGACATCTTCCTATCCACAGACACTGGTGACTCTGTGCTGCTTGTCCTATTGGACCTCACATCCGCTTTCGACACCATCGACCATGAGATCCTCATTGCTAGGTTGGAGCAGTGGGTGGGCATCTCAGGGTCAGCCCTAAACTGGTTCAGATCCTACCTCTCTGACAGGTCTTTTTGTGTGTCCATCAATGATTTTACTTCTGCAGTGGCGGCTCTTAAATGGGGGGTTCCGCAGGGGTCCATCCTGGGTCCTCTCTTGTTCTCCTTATACCTGCTGCCACTCGGTGCTATTTTCCGGAAACACAATATACGGCATAAATATATGGCATAAAAAGCTGGATCCAGTTCAAAATGTCATCAGAACTGGTGTTGACTGGTGTATTGCTGTACATTTAAAAGTTGAAAACAAAGAATTTGCTATTATTAATGTCTATACACCATATGAGTGTCCTCAGAATGAAGACATTTATTTGGATAGACTTGCTTTCTTGAACTCTTTCATTGATGATCATTATTTTACCTCTGTGTATATAGTAGGTGATATGAATGCAGATATATCTGATGAATATTCCTTATTTGCTAAACATATGCATCAGTTTTGTGATGATAACAGTTTCATATTGTCCAGTCAGCTCCTGCTGCCTGCAGATAGCTATACCTATATAAGTGAAGCTTGGCATACAACATCATGGCTTGATCATTGCATTAGCTCTGCTGATGCCCATGCTGTTGTAAAATCAATAGAAATTTTATATGAGTATTCTATGTCAGATCATGTTCCATTTTTAATGATGCTGGATATTAAAAGTCTTCCAGAGTTTATACTGGGGGTAAATAGAGCCCCCTCATCTAAATTCCAATGGTCCAGACTCTCTGAATATGATTTATCAATATATCATATGAAAACTGATCTTCTTTTGAGTAAAATAAGTCTTCCTCTTCAATCTGTCATGTGCTCAGATGTTAATTGCAGTGATATCTCTCACTGTATAGACCTTCATACTATGTATGATGGCATTGTGGGTGCTTTGAGTGAGTCTACAAGATCATTCCTTACATCCAGAAAGACCAATAACATCAGGCCAGGTTGGAATAAATATGTGTCAGGATACCATGCAGAAGCGAAACAGGCATATAAGATGTGGGTAGAAGCAGGTAGACCAAGAAATGGGACTATTCTTGATTATAAAAAAATAACCAGTGCAAAGTTTAAATATGCTATTCGGTACATTTCCAAATATGAACAGAACATGAGAGCAGACTCTATGGCTGAAAAACTGCTTTGTAATAATGCCATTGGCTTTTGGAACGATGTCAGAGCTTTAAACAGGTCTGCTGCATTATTCCCCAGTACCATAGAGGGCGTATCTGGGGCTCATAATATAGCAGAGCTATGGAGACAGCACTATTCTGCTTTATTTAACTGTGTAAAAAGTGAACCATATGGACTGGGAAATATTCCTAAGAGTGATGTGGTTATAACCCCTAGTGAAGTCCAGCAGGCTATAGTGTACTTGTGTGAGAATAAGGCAACAGGTTCTGATGGCATTACAGCAGAACATCTGAAATATGCTAGCCAAAAAGTGGCTGTGCTGCTTGCAATTTGTTTCTCTGGGTTTCTAACACATGGACAGTTGCCTGATTCTTTATTATCTATCACTCTTGTGCCGGTAATTAAGGACAAAACTAGTAAGGTTGGTAGCCTTAATAACTACAGACCAATAGCTTTAGCTAGTGTGATCTCTAAAGTGTTAGAAAAAATCTTGCTTGATCGTCTTAATCAGTTTATTAGTACAACAGATAATCAATTTGGTTTTAAAGCCAAGTTGGGAACTGATTTCTGTATTTATGGCCTGAAAGAGGCAGCAAGAGCATATCTATCAAAAAAATCATCTGTGTTAATTGGGTTTATTGATGCCTCTAAGGCATTTGATCGTGTCAATCATTACAAGTTATTTGACAAATTAAAACAGAGAGGTGTTCCAGATATTATTATACGAATTTTAGTTTACTGGTATTCTAACCAGAAAATGCATGTCAAATGGGGAAATAACATCTCTGCTTCCTTTGGTGTGAGTAACGGTGTGCGTCAGGGTGGGCTTCTTTCACCTGCCCTGTTTAACATTTATATGGACGACCTGTCAAAAGAATTGAACCTCTGTAAAACTGGATGTGTGATCGGTGATACCCTGGTTAATCACTTTATGTATGCTGATGACCTGGCTGTCCTCTCGCCCAGCAGTGCTGGTTTTCAACAGTTACTGAATATCTGCTCTGATTATGGGCTGAGATTTGATGTGCAGTACAATGCTAAGAAAACGGTTGTGCTAATATGTAGGACTAAAGCAGACAAACAACTCTGTTTCCCTGATTTCTTTTTGTCAGGACAAAAGTTAAATGTTTGCTCAAAAACTAAATATCTGGGTCACTACATCACTGACCAGCTATGTGATGATGATGACATTTATCGACAGTGTCGCATGTTGTACGCCCAGGCAAACATTCTGAGGAGGAAGTTTCACATGTGCACTAATGAGGTAAAAATATGTTTGTTTAAAGCTTACTGTACATCCTTGTATGCAGCTCCTCTGTGGTGTAAATTTAAAAAAGCTAGCATGCAGAAGCTTAAGGTTGCTTATAATGACTCCCTGAGAATTCTACTTAAGAAACCCAGGTTCAGCAGTGCAAGTGAAATGTTCTGTAATGCACATGTCAGAACGTTTCAGGCGCTCATGAGAAATTTGATGTACAAGTTTATGCGTCGCTTGTGCAGCTCCATGAACAGTCTTATTGTAATGTTTTCACATCCCTCTGTCAGTGCGCTAAGATACCAGTCGGCTCTGTGGAATCATTGGTACACGAGTCTTTTATAAGATTTTATTTTTTATTATATATATTTTTTTATTCATTTCTTTTTTTTTTTTTTGGTATGTGTTGTGTGTGTTATGTTTTTTTGTGGACCACGAGTCTGCTGAATAAAGTTGATGATGATGATACCCTTCCACTTCTACGCCGATGACTGTCAAATTTACTTCCCCCTAAGACAAAATGGTACAGGCTCTATTCAACCTCTGCTCGACTGCCTGGCTGACATCAGGGCCTGGATGGCTTTAAATTTCTTAAGCTTCAACGATAAGAAGTCTGAAGCCATATTGTTCCTTCCCAATGACACAACCTCGAACCACTGCATTGACCTTTCTGCTCTACCCCTGTCCGAAAAACAAAAAGTCACAAATCTGGGAGTGATAATTAGGGTTGGGCATCGTTTGAATTTGAGCGATTCCGGTTCCGATTCCGATTCTTCGTTTAGATTCTGATTCTTTTCGATTCTCGATTCCGATTCTTTTTGTAGGCGGGGTTAAAAAAAGACATGTCAATTCAATTCAGTTCAGTTTATTTATACTGTATAGCTCCAAGTCACAACAGAAGTTGTCTCAGGGCACTGAACAAAAAACAATCAAATATAAAAATAATAAGTTAACAGAAACTTTAATATAAAAATAATGGTAACACTATTTATCTGAGGAGACTACTTTGAGTTTAACTCCATGTTATAAAAAAGCTACAGTAGTTAGCCAGAGTTATTTCAGGATGAAATAATTTGAACTTCTGTTTGAATTTAATGCTATGAACTTTTTCCTTTTTGTTACATTTACTATGAATTTCTCACAGGGCAGATTAGAGCCAACATGGAGGACTCACCAACATATATTATTATTATTATACATATAATATTGTCCAGTGTCTGATGCTGCAGTCATGTTACTGAGCTCCCACTGATGGGCTAACCTGGTTCCACCAGCAGCAGCAGGATCCTCAGACAGAACAGCTGGTGGGATGTCCTGGTATCTGCAGCCCTCTCTCCATTTGTTTCTTCATGGACATGGAGCTGTGAAATTATGTTGTGCCTCTTCCTCAGCAAAACGCTCCTCCAGTGGAGACTTTCTGGACAGACTGCAGGAAGTTCCTAAACAAACAACAGGTTTATCAGTATTATCAGTAAAAAGAGATTATTAAATCATTTTTAAGACTGAGAATGTGTACAATTATTAGCTCTGTTGTTATTGCCTAACTAACCTATTCAATATTTCTTCAAACTGTGACATTCACTCATAATGGAATGAAAGAGAACATAACATAACATCTTCCGGCTCTCGACAAAGCAAGTCGCATATCTTTTTGCTCCTACCCTCCCTAAGTTTTCCTCCTCCCTGCTTGCTTTTTGTCTCGTCCGTGACTCTTCAGCGCTCACTCGAACCAATTTGCGATGGAATTAATAAATTGGGCTGTTTCATCTATAGATAAGATTTTTTCCACGAAGCGGACCGGGCCAGGAGAAGCGGCCTGCCCCTCTGACACGCACGCTGTCGGATACATGATGGACTCCTGGGGACAGTGGCAACCCATGTGTTTGACCGTCCTGTGTGTCGAAGACGTGGAAGATTTGTGGATTATTGGGATATTGGTGGCAGCTGCTCTGTTTTTTGGCGTGAGCGGAGCTGTCTGTTACTGGAAGATCAGGAAGACTTCGGCAGCTATCGGCGCACTGGCCAAACTTCCTGATCAGCAAGAGTCTCTGATCCGGGCTGTGAGCTCCTCAACCCAGCTGTTGTACGAGCTGAACCGCACAATGGGAGCGGTAGACCACCGTGGACCTGCGGTGCGCTTTGGAACTCGTTTACAGCCGCCCGGCATTAATCAGGGCACGGATGGGGGTTCGTAGCTTCGGAAACTCATTTGATTCGGCGATTTTGGACCTGAACAGCACCTGGACTCTGGAAGGCTGCAGTCAAAAAGAACACTGTGGCCTGGATTGAAGATAAACAATAACTATCTAATCTAGTTTCTGCTCGACCTTGGAAAAGAAGAAGGCCGTTTGCTAGGAACTATTCTCCTGGAGTGAAGCTGAGAGACACTGCTGACCCCCCCCCCTCCCTCCCCAGAGGTCGCTGGGAGTGTGCTCAGAGGCGCCAAGCTAACAACTGCTGAACTGTGTTATCTGAAGTGCTGCTCACAGACTCTTTTGATCTCCTTGCATGTCGTCAAATCTGCAACAATGTCTTGTCTGGTTGTGCTTATTGCTGATAGAGTTTTTGGGACTTTATCATAGAGTGTCTTAAGGCAATCTTTGATAGATTCTTTTTTTGAATATCACAAATGATACCTATTGTGTTTTTCCTTTTTCCATATCTGTTTGACCTTCATCCGGAGACGGATGAGCGCGGCCGCGCAGAAGAACATGTGATGTGTTTGGAAATGCTGCAGCTTGCATACTCTCCCTCTCTGGACGACTGTGCTACATAATCACGTTGTATTAATTAACTGGTGCAATGTTAATAAATAAATCTATCTCTCTTATCTCTCTTATAAACAGAAATTATATAATACTGAAAACTAGAGACATTAAGACATTTTAAAAGACACATAGAACTTTAAATGGATTAAGAATGTTAATAAGTGTTGGATTTGAGTGCAATGTAAGTGCAATCCATGGTTGAATTCACATCTGAAAAGGGATGCATTGGACACTTGGACACTGGTGAACACTGTGAAGCCATTTCAGGTCGTTTGTCTAAGAAAAAAAATACAAGCTAACGTTAGTATCGTGTTTGTATTTGAGCTGACTTACCGCTTTAAGCGGAGTATAACTTGTTAGCTGCCTTAATGTTGGTATGAGATGTAGTTTATAGTTTATTTATTTACCTGATGGAGCCGAAGAGGTAGCGATTAGCGAAAAGTTCGGCGGAGCGTTTTGCAGACGGACCACTCTGTACTTCCGGTCGGATACGAAGCGAAAATAATCCGGTGGAACGCGTCAAAGACGGGACACTATTTTACTTCTCCACCCTCCTTTGCATGATAGAAAATTATTGCAAGTGCTGCACTGACCTGACTGGTCATTTTATTAATTAGTAAGCTTTCGATCTCTGAAGCACACTTCCGGGGGATTCTTCTTCGTTGGGTTTCGGCGGCGGCTACTTCCGGTCGGCTAACTAGCATCGAACATAGGAATCCCAAATTAATATTTTGAACGATTCCGGGAAAACCGGACAGTTAGTCCCGGTTCCAAACAATTCTCGATTCTCGATGCCCAACCCTAATGATAATGGATCCTTCCATGAAACTCAACAGACATGTAAACATGATCGTCAAATCCTGTTTTTTCCAGCTGAGGTGTCTGTCTAAGCTGAAGCCCATATTATCAAAAAACAACCTGGAGACAGTGATTCACGCATTCATTACATCTAGGCTTGATTACTGCAATTCACTTCTGCTTGGCGTCAGTCAAGCCACCATTGCACGATTACAACTGGTTCAGAATGCAGCTGCCCGATTTTTAACCAGCACACGCAAAAGAGAGCACATTACACCAGTCTTGGCCTCCCTTCACTGGCTACCGGTTCATCTTCGAATCCAATTCAAAATTCTCATGTATGTCTACAAATCGCTGAACAGTCTCGCCCCCGCCTATCTCTCGGATCTGATACACCCATATGTCCCTCCACGTGCTTTGAGGTCAGAGGACCGGGTACTCTTAAGAGTTCCAGAAACTCGCCTTAAGCGCAGGGGTGACAGGGCGTTCTCTGTAGCAGGCCCAAGACTCTGGAACGAGTTACCGCTGCTCATCAAACAGGCCCCCTCCCTCTCAGTTTTCAAATCCCGGTTAAAAACTCACTACTACTCCATTGCTTTCAATGCCAGCTGATTTATATTTGATCGTTTTACTTATGATCTGCAATGTTTTTATGTTTTTCGTGTTGTACTTCATTGTCTGTGTTGCCTGTTACGTGTTTGTTTGTTCAGCACTTTGGTGTGGACTTGTTCCTGTTGAAAGTGCTTTATAAATAAAATGGTATGGTATGGTATGGTAAGGTGTATAATAAAATTGAGTCCCAGGTGGTTCTGAATAACAGAGATGTAAAAAACGTTGTAGCACACCCGAGTCTCAAAATCCTTACATGTATTAATTTGAGGTGAAGAGAGCGGAGGTACGTGGTAAGGGGTGAAGAGAAAATATCTGCAGGAACAATGCTCCCATAGCGAGTCAGCTCCCCCGCTGACCCTACATACCCCCCCTCCCCCCAGTTTGCCAAGGTCCACCCAAGGAGCGAGGCAAAAAACACCTCTCCGACCGCCAGGCCATTGAGCTCTAGACCAGAGAGGGANTCCACCCAAGGAGCGAGGCAAAAAAAAACCTCTCCGAGCGTCAGGCCATTGAGCTCTAGACCAGAGGGCTGCCAACAGCAGAACCAACAGCTCACATCCACCAGGGCCGCCAAGACCTATACGAACCGCAGTCGGCCCGCCGTCCAAGAGGACACAAAAATCCCACATGGACGACACGGCCAAGAGCGACCACCCAGCTGCCAACAGAGCCAGGAAGCACCAGGAGCAGGCCCCCACCATAGAAAGGGCCCGCACACCGGCCATGCATAGTCCCAGACATCATAAAGGACACCCACTCAGTCCCCACCCCAGAAGAAATACTACACCCACCCTTCATACTAACAACTTTCAGAACACATAACACACTAGACACCCAGGCTGGGTCAACCTGCCCCCTCCCATGGGCCACCAGTCACGCTCCCAGACACCCAACCCCACAGCACATGAACCCCCAACCCACCAGCGAGCCGAGGGCCCCCTGGCCAGAGCCGGGCACCAGAGCGCAGGCCAGCCCATAGCCTGGCGACCCACCCGCCAGAGCCCAAGATCCCCGATCCCCACCAGGCCCAAGCCCGGGGACGACACGTCCCTAGAATCCCTAGCTCCCGGCGCCCAACCCGAAACCACCACAGCACAGCCGGGTCACCGACCGGAGACCCATGACCGCCGCCACCGACTACCCGAGGGCCAGCATGCCGCCCCCAGCAGACATAGCCCAGAATCCCCTGGTCGAAGGCAGGGTCATCCAATTCTGTCGATTGTTTACGTTCTGCCATCTCTTCTGGGTCCTTCTCACCCCCCAGTAAGGAAGAGATTGACCTTTCCAAAGTGCCCTCAGTATATCATACTCTTGCCCTAGTCTTTAGTAAACAGAAAGCTGTCTCCCTACCACCTCGCAGACCCTATGGTTGCCCCATATATCTCCTTCCTGGTGCCCCTCTGTCATCTAGTAGACTGTACAACCTGTCGGGCCCTGAGAGGGAGACAATAAAGCAATACATAGAGGAATCTTTAAAATCAGGCATAATCATCCCGCCTACTTCTCCCCTTGGTGCAGGGTTTTTCTTCGTTTCCAAGAAAGATAAGACTCTGAGATCCTGCATCAACTTCATAATAATAATAATAATAATAATAATAATCATTTTATTTAAAAGCGCTTTTCAAGACATCCAAGGACACTTAACAAACCAATACAGTGCAAACATTATCAGTGACAAATTGAAATATAAAATACATAAAGATTATAAAATGCAAAATAATAAAAATACATTTAGTAAAGTTAATGATAAGCTAGTCTAAAGAGATGTGTTTTCAGGGCTGTCTTGAACAGAGAAAGGGAGGTGGTGTTTCGAAGGTCTGGCGGTAGAGCGTTCCAGAGGTGAGGGGCAGAGCAGGTGAAGGCCCTGCTCCCCATGGTGGAGAGGCGGGCAGAGGGTACATGGAGATGTAGCGAAGAGGAGGATCTGAGAGAGCGTGATGGGATGGAGATTTGTAGGAGGTCAGACAGATAAGGAGGGGCAAGGTTGTGGATAGATTTGAACGTGAGAAGTAGAGGACTTAATAACATCACTGTTAAAAATAAGTATCCCCTTCCTCTGATCGACTCAGAGTTTGAACAGCTTCGAGAGTCCAAAGTATTCACAAAACTTGATCTTCGCAATGCCTACCACTTAGTGAGAATTAAAGAAGGGGATGAATGGAAGACCGCTATAAGACTCCCCTTGGACACTACAAATACCTGGTCATGCCCTTTGGTCTCACTAATGCCCTTGCCATCTTTATAACCTGATCAATGATGTTCTGAGAGATTTTTTGGATGATTTTGTGTTTGTTTATCTCAATGACATTTTGATTTTCTCTAAGGACCCCAATCAGCACACTGGACATGTCAAAGCAGTTCTCCAGAGACTCCTGGAGAACAAATTGTAAGTGAAAGCTGAAAAATGTGAATTCTCTACACCTTCTGTGACTTTTTTGGGTTTCATTTTTGAGGAGGGACAGGTTCGATCCGACCCAGAGAAAATAAAAGCAGTGGCAGAGTGGCCCAAGCCCCAGGACAGAAGTCAGCTTCAACGTTTCCTAGGTTTTTCAAACTTCTACCGACGCTTCATCAAGAACTATAGTCAGGTAGCTTCATCTTTAACACAACTCACCTCTCCCATCCGTAAATTTGTCTGGTCCCCAGAGGTGGAGACCGCCTTCCAGGAATTAAAGAGACTTGTTTCCGTCCTTTCCCACCTGGACCCCCATCTGTAGTTCATTGTGGAGATGGACGCATCTGCTACAGGTGTGGGTGCGGTGCTCTCACAGAGGTCCCCTACTGATGGTAAGATCCACACCTGTGCTTTCTTTTCTCGGCGTCTGTCCATGGCAGAGACAAACTATGATGTCGGTAACAGAGAACTACTAGCCATCAAGATGGCCCTTGAAGAATGGAGACACTGGTTGGAGGGGGCTCAATTACCATTTGTAATTTGGACAGACCATAAAAATCTTGCCTATATCCAGGGGGCAAAGAGACTCAATGCCCGTCAAGCCCATTGGTCATTGTTTTTTGCATGCTTTAATTTCTCTATTACATACATACCCGGCTCACGTAACTTTAAATCTGAAGCTCTCTCCCGCCAGTTTTATTCGTCTGAGACCGAGTCGCCCGAAAGTATTCTGTCACGCTCCTGCACTGTAGTAATCATGACCTGGGACATCAAGAGAGATCCTGGAGTCCCAGAAGATGGAACTGACCCTAGCATTGGCCCCCCGGGTAGGAAGTATGTTCTCACTGCCGCCATCGGCAAGGCCCTACATTGGGTCCACTCGGCCAGGTTTTCCTGCCATCCAGGTATGAGTCGAACCCTCTCCTTGACAAAAATACATTTCTGGTGGCCTAACATGAAGAGGGACATCAGACAATACGTTTCTGCTTGCACCACATGTGCTTGTAATAAGACCACTAACAGAACTCCAGTAGGTCTTCTCCTTCCATTCCCGACGCCTGGCTGTCCGTGGTCCCACATAGCCCTAGACTTTGTCACTGGATTGCCAGTCTCTGAAGGTAACTCTGTGGTATGTACCATCATTGACCGTTTCTCCAAGGCGGTACACTTCATACCCCCAGTGAAACTACTTTCTGCATCTGAGTTGGCCCAGGTCCTGGTTAAACACGTTTTTCGTTTGCATGGTATACCTCTTGATATTGTTTCTGACAGAGGCCCTTAATTCATCTCCCAAGTCTGGAAAGACTTCTGTCAAGCACTGGGAGCCACCTCCAGCCTGACGTCTGGTTATCACCCTCAGTCAAATGGACAGACTGAGAGATGCAACCAAGAGCTTGAAGCCGCTTTAAGGTGTGTTATTGAACATAACCCAATCACCTGGAGCCAACACCTGCCTTGGGTTGAGTATGCACACAATTCTCAAGTTTCATCCACCACAGGTCTGTCCCCTTTCGAAGCCTCCTTGGGATACTCCCCACCCTTGTTTCCCTCACAAGAGACTGATATTTCTGTTCCCTCTGTCCAGCATAATCTCCGTCGGTGTCGCATGATTTGGCCCCGTACCAGAGTAGCTCTCCTCAGGACGGCCGAACAGAACAAGTGGTTTGCCGACCGACACCGTTCCTCCACCCCCGAGTACCAGGTGGGGCAGAAGGTTTGGTTGTCTACCAGGGACATTAAATTGAAGGACACTCCTAGGAAGTTGGCCCCCAGGTTCATTGGTCCCTTCCCCGTTATCAAGATCAATCAATCAATCAATCAATCAATCAATCAATTTTTATTTATAGAGCCCTTTTCAGCAGCCAGAAGGTGCACAATGTGCTGAACTATACAGAAATAAAAAACAAACAATCAAAAATTTAAAAAACAGCCAGTTAAAAAAAAAACAAAAAAACAATGAAAACATAACAAGAATGTCAAAGAACTACCGGTACTAGGTATTAAAAGCCTGCCTGAATAAAAAGGTTTTAAGATTAGATTTAAAAAATGCCATATCAGTGATGGAGCGCAAGTCCTGAGCTGATTCCAGAGTCTGGGTGCAACAACAGAAAAGGCCTGGTCACCCCATCGTTTGTAGTTGGACTTTGGGACTGACAGGAGAAATGTATTAGATTATCTCAGTGTTCTCCTATATACACACGGACAGCTACAAGATCAGTCAAATATAGTGGGGCAAGACCATTGAGAGCTTTAAAAGTGAATAATACAATTTTAAATTTAATTCTAAAATCGATTGGAAGGCAGTGGAAAGAAAATAAAACAGGGGTAATGTGTTCACGTCTGATCATTAATCCTGCTGCAGTCCATCTCCAACTGCCTCCCACCTTACAAATACATCTAACTTTTCATGTCTCCCAGCTTAAGGTCTTTGTTAGTCTAATTCACCGAAGTGGCTCCTCTGTTCTCATTAGGTGTGAACTGTCTGGGAATCAAACATAAGGCTGCATTATATGTTTTTGAAAGTTGGAATATGAGGCCTCCTCCTCTGTTAAGAGAAGGCCTTTCTTTTTTAACATAAACAGCTTCTTTCACACCCCTCTCAAACCATCTATGTTCTCTGTCCAAAATGTGTACATTCTGGTCCTCAAATGAGTGACCCTTGTCCATGAGGTGGAGATGAACAGCTGAGTTTGGTCCAGAGGAGGTGGCTCTCCTGTGTTGGGACATTCGTCTGTGAAAAGGCTGTTTAGTTTCCCCAATGTAGAGGTCTGGACAGTCCTCGCTGCACTGGACCGTATAAACTACACCACTCTGTTTGTGTGTAGGTGTTTTGTCCTTAGGGTGCACCAGCCTCTGTCTGAGAATCCTGCTGGGTTTGAAATGTACTAGGATGTTGTGCTTGTTGAAAATCCTTCTGAAATTCTTTGATACTCCAGCCACATAAGGGATGACAATGTTTTTTCGTCTGTTCTCCTTTTTCTGTTCATTACTGTATTGTGTTTTGTAGATTTCCTTGCTGACTTGACAAAGGCCCAGTTAGGATATCCACATGATTGGAGATATTTTTTGATGTGTTTCTGTTCCTTTTCCTTCCCTTCTGTGTTTGTGGGGATGTGTTCGGCCCGATGCTGTAAAGTTCTGATAACAGAAAGTTTGTGTTTCAGTGGATGGAGAGAGTCAAACAGAAGATACTGGTCTGTGTGGGTTGGTTTTCTGTAAACTTCAATGTTGAGGCTGTCCTCTCTTTCCATGTGGACCAAACAGTCCAAAAAAGGCAGCTTGTTATCGTTTGCATCCTCTCTGGTGAACTTGATGTTGTTGTGAACGAGTTAATGTGTCTGGTGAACGCTTCCACTTCCTTGGTTTGGATTTGGACCCAGGTGTCATCCACATATCGGAACCAATGGCTTGGCACTGTTCCCTCTTAGGAGTTTAGGGCTCTCTGTTCCACTTCCTCCATGTAGAGGTTGGCAACAATGGGTGACACTGGAGATCCCATGGCACAGCCGTGCTTCTGTCTGTAAAAACTGTCATTAAACTTGAAATATGTGGTGAAGAGGCAGAGATCCAGCAGGGTGCAGATATGGTCTGGGGTGAGGTTGGTCCTTTTGTCCAAATTCTTGTCTTGTAGAAGTCGTTTTCTGATGGTTTCTACTGCTTCAGAAATGGGTATGCAAGTGAAAAGAGAAGTCACATCATACAATACAAGAGTTTCTCCCGGGGCTAGCTTCAAATGTTGAACTTTGTTGGCAAAGTCAATGGAGTTCTTTATGTGATGAGGTGTGTTTCAAACAAGAGGAGCTAAAACACCAGCCAGATTTTTAGCAACAGTGTATGTCACTGAGTTCATGTTGCTGACGATGGGTCTGAGAGGTGTATGTTCTTTGTGTATTTTTGGAAATCCATGAAGACAGGGAGTGGCTTCCCCAGGGTATAATCTATAATACAATGATCAATTGATTGTTTTCTCCTTTTCAAGTTTTTGCAGGTAATCTGTGACTTTCTTTTTAAAGGTGTTAGTTGGGTCCCTCTTCAGGGGCTCATAGGTGTTCCTGTCACTCAGTAGTGTGGTTATTTTTTTCCTTGTAATCAGACGTGTTGAGGACTACTGTGCATCTTCCTTTGTCAGCTGGTAAAATGGTAATGTTTTGGTCCTGGCTGAGTGATGTTATAGCTTTCATTTCCTGTGGTGTAAGATTTGAAGGAGGCAGTTTGGCACTGGAGAGGGTAGCTGATATTTTTGTTCGGAGTTGTTCTGCCTCTGCTTCTGTCAAGTTGTTGTTCCTAATCCCTGATTCAGTGGCCATGATTAGTTCCACAACAGGTATTTCATGTGGGGAGATCGCAAAATTCAGTCCTTTTGCTAACACATTTTTCTCAGGTTGTGTCAAGGTCCTGTTAGACACATTTCTAACCCACTGTTCTTGAGTATTTGTGTTGGCGACAACCTCCTTATCTTGATTGATGGTTTGCGATGAGAAAAACACTCTCTGTTGTAGTTTTAGAAACTTACTTTTTTGACGTTCCTTGCTTTTTTGATGCTGTGATAGTTAAGCCTTTTCAACAAAACCAGATACTTCTTCCAACAGAGGTAGTGGTAGAAGAGTAGTGCAACGCCAAGTGGAATAAACTAAATTTTGTCACACTCATCATGTCTTTGTCAAAGCCAAAACCTGCAGTGAAGAGAAAAATAGGTGACGAGCACAGACAATTTCAGCAAAGGTGGGAGACGCAATATGTCTTTGTTGAGCATAAGGGGATCCCGACATGCCTTATTTGCGCTGAAAAAGTTGCAGTGCACAAGGAATACAACCTGAAACGTCATTATTCAACTAAACATGCTAAGGAATATGCAAAATACCAGGGGGATGAGAGAGCCAACCGGGTTGCCATCCTTAAAACATGTCTAGTGAGGCAACAAGATTTATTCAAGAAAGCAACCAAAGAGAATGCTGCAACAGTCGAAGCTAGCTATATGGTTAGTGAGATGATTGCTAAGGCGGGAAAACCATTCACAGAGGGCGAGTTTGTAAAAAAATGCATATTACAGGTTGCAAGTATAGTTTGTCCAAAAAAGAAAAGTCAGTTCAGCAACATCAGCCTTTCTGCCAACACAGTGGCAGAGCACATTTCTGACCTGTCAAGTGACATTTATCATCAGCTGTGTGAGAAAGCCAGATGTTTTGATGCATATTCAGTTGCTCTTGATGAGAGCACAGACATAATTGACATTGCTCAGCTCACAATTTATGTCTGTGATGTTGATTGTAATTTTAAAGTGACAGAGGAGTTGCTCAGAGTAATTCCAATGCATGGCCAGACCACCGCTCATGAGATATTTCGCCAGCTGTGTGATGCCATTGAGAATGCCGGTTTGCCATGGAATAGGTTTGTTGGAATAACAACTGACGGAGCACCATCAATGACGTGGAGGAAAAATGGACTGGTGGCGCTTGTTCAGAGAAAGCTTGAGGAGGAGGGTGTAGAAGAGAACATTGCTCTGCACTGCATTATCCATCAGCAGGCCCTTTGCAGCAAATGCCTGAAGTGTGACAACGTGACGTCTGTTGTTGTGAAATGCATCAACCACATCAGATCCAGGGGCTTAAAGCACAGGAGGTTCCGTGCTTTTTTAGAGGAAATGCAGTCAGAATATGAAGATGTGCTCTATTTCACCGAGGTACGTTGGCTCAGCAGGGGAAATGTCTTGAAAATATTTTTTGAACTGAGAGAAGAAGTGAAAGTCTTCATGGAGAAGGATGGGATGGCTGTTCCCGAGTTTAATGATCAGAGATGGCTCATGGACTTAGCTTTTCTTGTCGATATCACACATGAGCTGAATTTACTAAACAAAAAGTTACAAGATGAGGGGCAGCTTGTCAGTGTTACCTATGACAATGTGAGAATATTCTCCACAAAATGTGTGTTATGGAAAGCCCAGCTCTCTCAGACAAACCTTTGCCATTTTCCAGCATGCAAGGTACTTGTGGATGTAGGCACACCATTCAGTGGTGAGAAGTATGTTGATGATATTTTGAAGCTACAGAAGGAATTTGATCACAGATTTGCAGACTTCAAGATGCACAGAGCCACTTTTCAATTTTTTGCAGACCCCTTCACCTTTGATGTGCAAGATGTCCCTCCTGTGCTTCAAATGGAGCTTATTGATCTGCAATGCAACTCTGACCTCAAGGCCAAATTTAGGAAGGTGAATGGAAAAGCAGACAATCATGGGCAAATTTTTTTTTTCCATTTATAGATGGCCTCCCTTCACACCTTATAGCCATCCTCTCACTCCAATATTTTATTTTATTATTTTATTATTATTATTTTTTTTAAGAGAGAAAGAAAGAAAAGAGAAAGTAAGACAACAAATCAACAATTATCAACCAAAAGAGCACAAGGCAAACACACCCAACCTCCGTCCACAATCCTGCAAAGCACATGACAGAACACAACAATGGAACATACATGCATAAAGACTAATAATATTCATGAGCTTGCAGTAGAATTCTATAAATACACATACCCATATCTACAAATATATATATAGTATACATACATATACTTTTATATTCATTTATATACCCATCTACATATCTGCATATATATATATATATATATATACATACATATATATATATATTCATTTATATACCTATATATATATATATATATATATATATATACATCCCTGCATCCATTTGTGTGTGGTTGTGAGCATGCATAAGTGAATAAGGTTCCTCCAATAGAACATTTAGTAGCGACTGTGAAGCATCAGAGATCCGTCCCCCCAAAGCCCGAGGCAGACGAAGGGGCGATCAAAGCCCAAGACCCCAGGAAGGACCCCGAGCCCAGAGTCCCCAGGACCACCCGAACAGGACGAGCCACTAGCCCACTCCCCAGATCCGACCAAGGGGAAGAACCGGACGAATCCCACCAGCGACCACACACAATGACCCCCCGGGGTCAAACGCGACAAATTCATAGGCCCCCGCCGGAGCCCGCTGCACTGACGTAGCCCCAGGGCCGGTCACCGAGGCCCGGGCACCGGGGACGCCCATCCCTCAGGCCAAGACCCGAAAGGACCAGAGGACACGAGCCCCACCAGGCAGCCACCAGGCCGAGCCGACAAACGCCCAAGCGCCCAACCCCAGATAGTGAGGGCCCCAAGCACGCCCGCAGGCAAAGGAACACCCACCAGGGGGCCACGTGGCAGGAGCGCGACACTAGTAGCCTCAGAAGTATCAGAGAGGGGGCAGTCCAAGTCCCAGCCTGACACTTAAACATTCATACACAGATACACTCACTCAAACCCACCCTCATCCTCACCCTCACTCACAGAAAGACATACAATAACGACACGTTCCATTCATAATCCCGATGCACACTCTATGCCCCCTAGGTCCAAGACATGTACCTGCCCCCTACGTGGGGCAGCCCACATCCAAACCCAGGAGGTAGGCCCATTCATTCTGGGGTGGAGAGTAGCAGACATCCAAGATTCGGCCCAACCCGCGCCCTGCCGACAGGACAGGACACCCGAGTCCAAGCAGCCCCAGAGGGAGCGCACTGCCAGCCCCGCCCACGGCGAACCCCCAGGCCCCGAACCCCCCCACATCCCAGGACAACCCCCGACGGCCCACCCCCAGAATGTCCGCCAGGCAACCAGGGGGGTAAGAGAAAAATAAATAAATAATATATAAATATATATATATATATATATATATATAAATATATAAATAAAT
>JBBPBX010004527.1:20531-32313 GCA_038048925.1 Garcialebias charrua | reverse complement strand
TATATATATATATATATATATATATATATATAAATAAATACATAAATAAATAAAATTGAAATTAACAAATCAAGACCCCGACACACACACCCCCGTCCCCAAATGTACTGTTGGTGAGTGTTGTTCTAAAGTGTACTTAAAAAGGAAAGAGAAGGAGCAAAGGCTGGCATTGTACCAGTTTTCCCTCCACTCCAACTCTAACCCAGGCCCTTATTGTCTAAATGCATAATGTTGAGTGAGCATAGGCATGGGGGCGAGAGTGGTGTCATCCCGCCACCCATAACCATAGTGCTCACTCCATTCCCTAAATGTGACTTTTATAAGGATGTTTATGAATGAATGTCTAAAGTGTATATAAAATTGAGTCCCAGGTGGTTCTGTACAACAGAGATGTAAAACCGTTGCAGCACACCCGAGACTCAAATTCCCTACATGTATTAATTTAAGATGAAGAGGGCGGAGGTGCGTGGTGAGGGATGGGGAGAAAATATCTGCAGGAACAGTGCTCCCGCAGCGAGTCAGCTCCCCCGCTGACCCTGCGTACCCCCCCCCCCAGTTCGCCAAGGTCCACCCAAGGAGCGAGGCAAAGGAAACACCTCTCCGACCGCCGGGCCATTGAATCAAGACCAGAGAGGGACACGGTCCCGAGGGCCGCCAACAGCAGAACCAACAGCCCACACCCACCAGGGCCGCCACGACCCCTGCAACCGCAGTCAGCCCGCCGCCCAAGAAGACGCAAAATCCCATATGGACGACACGGCCAAGAGCGCCCACCCAACCGCCGACAGAGCCAGGAAGCACCGAGAGCAGGCCCCAAACCAGGGCCTGCACACCGGCCAAGCATAGTCCAAGACCATCATCAAGGACTTCCATTTAGTCCCCACCCCAGAAGAAATACTACACCCACCCTTCATATTAACAACTTTCAGAACACATAACACATTAGACACCCAGGCTGGGTTTTGAGAGAATTGCCCCCCATCTTCCCCGAGCTTTCCTGAATGTTCAAACGGATCATGTGCCTATTTGGGAGCACAAATTTGTGCGAAAAGTTATTCTCCACCATGAACTTTAACAAGTCCAAGTACAGGTCCAGACTTACTGATGATCATCTTCAAGCCTTACTGAGGGTCTCAAGTGCCTCCTCTCTCAAGCCAAATGTGGCTCAGATATGTGAGAGGAAGCGCTGTTAAGTCTCTGGTAGCAAGGAGTAAAGCTGGAGAAGCCATGTTCTGAAGAACTGTTCATGATCTTCATTCAATGTTCCATTAATGTGTTCAGGACAGTTCATGTATTGGATAAATCATTAACTGTTGATGACATTTAAGGATATTTTTTTAATGTTTTTTTTTGTGAAATCCTTTATGCGGCCCAACTTCACCCAGCCTCTGCCTCCAGCGGCCCCCGGGTAAATTGATTTTGAGACCCCTGATCTAGAGCAACTCTTTAATGAAACCAGGATGATGAGTTACAACATTTTATTTTCATTTGGGATTAATACATTTGAATTTTGAATTTGAATATATATCAACAAAATTTTAATTACTTTATTCACCCATAAGTTTAACACATCTCAACAGTTGTGGACAGAATATTTGTCATTATAGTGAATTTTCAATCCCAATAAAGTAATAAAGAGACTGAGTTTACCCTTTTAAAATATAATAAAATCTTGAAAATGTATTTAAAAAAAATACCAAATCAAAATTAAAATAAGCAAAAAATAAAAACAAACAAATAAACAAAATCACACAGTACGAATATAAATTATTATTCAACATTTGAAAATATATTTTTTTATTTTGGCACCAAGTTGAAATAAATATTTCATCTTCACCTTATTTATATTTTTATACTTGTGTTTCATGGTTAATTTGTAGTTATTGCAATTACATTTTTTTAAGACTACCGTTCTGAAAAGTTATACAAAATGGCTTCTTCAGAGTAATAAACATCTGACTCTTGTTTCTTACATGCATACCTCAAACAACAGACAAAGCAAAGCTGATTTTACATTCCAGAGTATTGGGCTGATAGACAGAGGGCGGATCACGTGATGCAAATAGAAACACCCCACATCCCTCTAGTTTGTTGCTATGACAATCATTTCCTGGATGTGTTGACCAAGCCCTGAAGAAATTGTCACTCAGACCAGAGGTTTTCACTGGTGGCTCTGTGGCCCAGTGCTGTCTTTTGTACTCTCCATGTGTAGAATGCATGTTTAAACTGATCAGTAGTTTGTTTCAAAGGAGTCTGATTTAAATTAGACAATTTGAACAAGTTTAATAAAGTGAAATTTCTAAATTATTTTTTAACTGATTCAAACTGTTACATTATTATAACCAGGACTTAAAAGATAATACCTTAAACAAATTTTTACTTTTTGTAGGGCGGGCCGTCTCCTCTCGGTCTCCGCTTTGCTTTTGCTTTGTCTTGTCTGTGAAACTGTCTGAGAGCCTCTCTTCTACAAAATCTTCTAAATCATAACTATAGACTTTATTTTGGTCAGTTGGTCCCTCAACACAACTGATAAAAATTTCTTCAAAAAGAAGACAGGCTGTAGGCGAGCCGATTTGCCCTATTGGCATGCACACAGCTGGATATCTCATCGACTTGGAAGCCTTGATGACGTATCTTTCTCTGCTGTCATCTGTGGACCTTAAGGACACATTTAATTGGATGTATGATAACTGGTTCCTGCTTTTTGTATTTAGCTGGTTCCTGGTCTATCAACTCAAGGAAGACGTCGGCAGCAAATCTGGACCTGGTCAGGCTGCCTGTCTTACATGATGGCTTGGTTCATGTCTCGAAAACCCAGACTTTTGGCTGAATGGATTAGATCTTGGGGATTTTTTCAGGCACGTTCCATTGGTATGGTCATTTTAATTTGGACATTTCAGAAGCGAGTGGACCAACACAGATTGAAGATAGATTGTCATTAAAGTCATGCCTGTTCCAAAAACAATCGTGTTTATCTGACATTCGGCTCCCCGACTGGCCTTGATAGGCCGTCTTATCTCAACAACCCTGAGAAGTTTTGTAAACTTGATTCTCTCACCCCCCTCCCAAACCTGCTACTGAGGAATAGACCTTTTACCAGTTGACGTCATCGCGCATGCGCACTCGCATTTTTCCAGAATTTTCCGGAAGTTGGGGGGAGCGCGTCTAGTGTTTTCATTACTGCCTTCGTTTGCGATGGGGAAAAAGGACTTCTGTTGTGTTTATAATTGTTCCAGGGAAAGTAAATGAGTAAAAGAAGAAGGTGAGATGTTCGTTTTACCAAGTCACTGTAGGAAAGTCGAGTAAAGCGACTAAAAGAAGGAAGATGTGGCTTCAAGCGCTTCGCCGGCAGGACTTCACCCCGACACAAAACAGCGAAGTGTGTAATCAGCATTTTTTTATCTGGCATGGCCAAACTCCGTGGATTACGTTCCTACATTACATCTTGGATATGGGAAACAAACAAACAGAGAACAACCTCCCGCAGTAGAATGCTACTGGACAGTTGCTAAGCTAGCAGCTAGCTAGTTCTACGAGACCTTGCTGTTCCTCAGTCCACTGCCTGTGTTGAAGTTTCAACCTGTTTCAACCTGCGACATGCAAGGAGATTCTTCCTTCAACCCCCTGAAGGTATAACAGGTGAGTAAAATGTCAAACATGCAGCTCTATAAAAATGAACAGACCACTGCACTGTTAGCCTGTAATCATTTGAACTCTTTCTGCGTTGAAAAAATATACAGTAGTAGTTTCCACAAGACAAACATGTTTTATTAACATTATTTGAGGTCTGACTTTAAAAACATTTCAGCCATTTCTCTGTTTCTGTAAGTTATTCGCACAGTTTTGCTGGGAGCATCGGTGAAATGCTGTCACAGAAAAAAAAAGCAATCCTGTCATCAATGTGTATAAGCATACAGTTTAACTATACACAAGACTGTTTTGTTTATTGTCAAATATGAATTAATACTTTGTTTTACAGCAGCAACTGGCCAACAACTCCTTGCTGACAAAGGGTTTGATGTCAAGTCAGAGGTGGAAAAAGGGAAGCTAGTCTGAACCTGGCCACCTCTCTGCATCCAGGACACAAGCAGTTCACTGAGGAAGAGGTATGTATTGTACAAGGAGTGTTGTGGCCTTTTGTAGCACTAAGTGCAATAAAGTAAAAATATCTTTGTAAGTACAGGTGTTTCCGGCAGCGTCTAACTGGCCCGGCGGTGCACAAAGATTCGCTTGCCCGCTGGGCCGACACGCATTTATGGACCTGTCAGGCCTGTCATGATCCAAATATATATATTTTAAATAAATTATGTCGACCGTGACATCACATTTGTTGAAGTTTTTGAAGGACATCACGCTAATCCAATGAAAACTCACAGCACTCCTCAGCTGGCTCAGTCATTCCCTCCCAAATTTGACCAAATTTATATACTGTATTCAAATCCATGTTTATTACAGTAATTGATTAATGAAATAGTGTACACATCCCAAAACAGACATTGATTGTAGTACAGTAAATTTAGAAATGAACACACCAACCTAGTCACATTTTAGGATTTTGAATCTCTCTAGATAAAGAAAGAGTGTTTACAACAAAAACAGGTCAGTCTCTCTTATCATGGTGACCTAACCAGGCTGAAAGTCAGAGTCAGAGTCAGAGAGTCTTTATTGTCATTTGCACCGCATGTGGTACATGTGATGAAAACGAGATTATGTACACGGGGTCCCAGTTACATCCAACAACAAATGCAAGAGAAAAACAGTAATAACATCTAGAATTAACTAAGAAAAACATCAACTAGTAATACACTAAGCCCTAATATAGTGGAAAAACATCATTATAAACAGCAGCACGAACATGAGTCTGTATGAGCAGATGGTCACAGATGAACACAGCAACAAGAAAACAGATCAGCATCAGCATGATGTGATATTTTGCAGTGTTTATTTTTATTTTATTTTTATTTATTCATTCATGAGTCTAACAGCCTCAGGGTAGAAGCTGTTCCTCAGTCTAGTGGTTCTACATTTGATGCTCCTCAACCTCCGTCCTGAGGGGAGTGGGGCAAAGAGTGAGTGTGCTGGGTGAGTGAGGTCTTTCATGATGCAGGTGGCTCTTTTCCTGCATCTGGAGGTGTAAATGTCTGTGATGGTGGGGAGACTGACTCCAACAGACTTCTGTGCAGCCTTCACCACTCTCTGTAGAGCTTTCCTCTCTGCAACTGTGCAGCCTCCATGCCACACGTTGATGCTGGAGCACAGGACGCTTTCCACTGCACACCTGTAGAACGAGGTGAGAACTGGGCTGCTCAGACCAGCACGTCTCAGTCGTCTGAGGAAGTAGAGTCTTTGATGACCTTTCTTGATCAGGCTGGTGGTGTTGTTGGTCCAGCTGAGGTTATCATTCAAGTGTACACCCAAGTATTTGTAGCTGGAGACCACTTCCACTGCAGATCCACCTATTTTCAGTGGGGCGTGGGTGTGTTTATTCCTTCTGAAGTCCACAATCATCTCCTTTGTCTTCTTCACATTCATGTGAAGATTATTCTCTTTGCACCAGCTCTCCAGGTGTTCCACCTCCTGTCTGTAGCTGGACTCATCATTGTTTGTGATGCATCCCACCACCGCTGTATCATCTGCAAACTTAACAATATGACAGCCTGGAAGTGTGGCTGTACAATCATATGTGAGCAGAGTGAACAGAAGGGGGCTCAGCACACATCCTTGAGGAGAGCCAGTGCTGAGGGTTATGGTGGAGGAGGAGAAGTTGTGAATCTTCACGGACTGTGGTCTGTCTGTTAAGAAGTCTAGTACCCAGTTACAAATGGAGGGGCTTAGTCCAAGTGTAGATAGTTTGTCTATCAGAGTTTGGGGGATCATGGTGTTGAAGGCAGATGTGAAGTCCACAAAGAGCAGACGCACGTATGAGTCCTTCTGATCCAGGTGGGTGAGAGCAGTGTGGACCACGGAAGAGATGGCGTCCTCTGTTGATCGGTTCTCGCGGTATGCATATTGATGAGGGTCCTCGTTGATGTTGACGGTTGTCTTGATGTGGGACATGACCAGTTTCTCAAAACATTTAGCGACTATCGGGGTGAGGGCCACTGGTCTATAGTCATTCAGACCAGTCACTGTGGAGCTCTTTGGGACTGGGATGATGGTCGCGGTCTTCAGGCAGGTGGGAACTGACTCCAGTGCAAGTGAGGTGGTGAAGATGTCAGCCAGCACCTCACAGAGCTGGTCCGCACATTCCTTCAGAACTTTCCCTGGGATGTTGTCTGGTCCGGTTGCTTTATGAGGATTAATCTTCCTGAGACTGCCTCTCACTTCTGCTGCGGTCACTCTGAGATGCTCTTCATCTGGTGATGAGGTGAGTCTGGTGCTAGCTGGTCTGTTTGGATCATCAAAACGTGCATAAAACTTATTGAGGGCATCAGGCAGAGATGGGTCCTTGGGACATTGTTTGTTCTTGCCTTTGTAATCTGTTATGCATTTAATACCCTTCCACATGCTCCGTGGGTCTTGTGAGGTGAACTGTCCCTCGATCCTCTGTGCATACGTGGCCTTGGCCTTCTTAATGCCATCCACCAGTTCTTTCCTGCTCTTTCTCAGCTCCTCTTTATCTCCGGACTTGAATGCAGTGTCCCTGGCTGCTAGCAAGGCGCGGACATCTTTATTTAACCAGGGTTTTCGGTTCGGGTAAGATTTAACATATTTTTTTATGGATACATTTTCAGAGCATGTACTGATGTAACCCAGGACTGAGGAAGCATAGAGTTCCAGGTCAACTGAGCTCCCATCAGTAGCTGCTTCTCTGAAAACAGACCAGTTTGTCTTCTCAAAACAGTCTCTCAGCATGGAGGTGCTGCCTTGAAGCCAAACTCTTATCTCTCTTTGTTCCGGCTTGGAGCGCCTGAGTGGGGGGAGCTGTCTTGGGGCCAGGATCAAAGAGCCGTGATCGGAAGCTCCGAGCGGTGGGCGTGTCTTCGCCGTGTACATCCCCTTTACATTAGTGTAGACTTGGTCAAGCGTTTTATTTCCTCTTGTTGCTGTGAAAACGTGCTGACTGAAGGCTGGGAGGGAGACTTGAAGGTCCACGTGATTCACGTCACCACAAACAATGAATAGCCCCTCAGGATATTTACACTGCAGCGAGGTGAGTAAGACGTGAATTTCTCCCTGGGTGTCATTAGCATTAGCATCAGGTGCTATGTAAATAGCGGAGATTAGAATCACAGAATGGTTGCAGTGAAGATAATGCGGACGGCACCTTACTGTGATCAACTCCACGGCAGCTGAACAAAGCCTTTTGATCACAGAACAGTTCGTGCACCAATCTTTGTTCACGTAAATACAAACACCACCGCCTCGTGTTTTCCCCGTAGTCTCGGTGCACCGGTCCGTTCTGAAAAAGAGTCTATTATCCAGCTCATAAACAGAGTCCGGTGTATCCTCAGAGATCCACGTTTCCGTGAGGCAGAGCACAGAGCACCTTCTCATCTCCTCCGACGTGGTCACTCTCAAACGAAGTAGATCCATTTTGTTGTCCAGCGAGCGGACGTTAGACAGAAAAAGAGCCGGCATCGGGGGTCTCCCGGTTTTAGCGTCTGCCCGCAGTCTCGTCATAATTCCTGCTCGGCAGCCCCTCTTCTTTCCTCGGGAGCACCGCTTCCTTTTCTTTCCCCTGGAGCGCATCTGCTTCCAGAAAGATGATCTTAACAGCTCCAATCTTCCGAGCTCTGATTTGAGTTCGTTGCTGATTTCAGCTGTGCCCTGTGGTAAATCCGCTCCGATTCTTAACAGTTCAGTTCGGCTGTAATTCACCCGAAAAAAACGCGCAGAGTCAGGTACAAAAACACTATTAAAATTACTAGAAACTAGGGATGAACCGGGAGCTCGTGAAGCTGCGGCTGGTCTGAGCGCGGCATCTTGGCATGAAAGAAAATCCTCTTTGTGACTCTGCTGTTGTCAGATTTGTTCTCTAGTTTATAGTTCAGCTCTCTGGTCATCCAATGACTTAGCAAAAAAAAAAACATAAACATTACACTGTCTAAAGTCTCCAAGTTGTCAGAGAAGGCATCATTAAAAAAAACATTAGCAGGTTACTGTCTGTCCTAGGCTGCTGTCCTTAACAAGTGAAATGACAAACACAAACACATCTTCTGGTATATGCTGGTGAAGATTCTCAGTCGTCCAGGACATGATAAAATCAGAACAAGCGCTCAATGCAAAAACAACTGGACTTTATTTGTTGCAGAAAGGGTGAAACGTTTTCTGCAACAAATAAAGTCCAGTTGTTTTTGTATTGAGCGCTTGTTCTGATATTCTGGTATGTGTTGTTTCTGTTTGTGACTTATATAAATAATGTGTGTGCAGTAGAGGTGTCGTTTCTTCGCCCGAGCCCGACCCTACCCGAGCCCTACCCGACTTCGGGTAGGGCTCGGGCCATATTTTTGCGTTTGATTGGCGGGCCGGGTCGGGCTCGGGCTTTGATGTGGGTTTTTTTAATCATACAGCACAAACAAAACTAAATAAAAATGCACACAATATAAAATTGTTTTAATCTGCTTGTAAAGAATATAAGGCAGTAAGTTTACTGATGAGGAAATAATTAATAGAGTGAATTTAGATGGTGAAAACCGCAGCGCAGCCACTAAATTGCGCAACTCAGCCAGAGAGCAGGCGCGCCTGGACAGCGTCTCCCCCGACATGCTGGACTTTTTAGTGACATTTCTCGAACCATTTTACCGTGCACAGAGAGAACTGGAGGGTGACAAATATCCCACCATCAACCTGGTTTGTCTCTGGAATGAGAAACTGAAGCAACACTGCCAGTCCTCACACACAGACTCTCCGCAGCAGGCGTTTCTGCGCCGCACATGCAGAAGTGCTGGAGCGCAAAATTATTATCCACGACTTGCACAGAGTTGCATTATTTCTGTGGCCTAACTTTAACAAGCTCAAAATGATGTCACCAGCTGACGTGCGTCAGGTGCACGCTCACGTCCGCACACTGCTCTCATCTGCGGCGGAACAAGTAGCCGCATTCCTGACATTCCTGAAGCTTCAACATCAAAAGTCACCGCGAGCAGCGCGCTCACACCTCCTCCATCAAAACACAGAAGAACAACATCAAGTTCTTTTGCTGAGTGGGAGAACGCAGTAAAAGCTTAAACGTAGTGTTTTTTTTTTTTTTTTTTTTTTTTTTTTTTTAATCGGGTAGGGTCGGGTCGGGCGGTGATTTCTAGGAAATCAGCGGGCTCCCTCGGGCTTGGGTAATTAAACTAAGGGCTCGGGTAGGGTAGGGCCGTGGATTTCCGGCCCGATGACAGCTCTAGTGTGCAGTGAACCATTTTTCACTGCACGACTGTTTGCGTGTATCTGCCTCAATAAAATCTGATTCTGCTTGTGAGACATTTAAAGATGTTTTGAACTTCTGGCAGGTCTCTCTGATGGCGTGGAGATTGAACAGGGGCTGCGGTCGTCAGCTACTTCATCTGCCGGAGAGTCTGGATCGAGAACTGCAGCCAGGGGCTTTGAGCATACCTCAAAAGAAAAAAAAACATGTAGCTTTAAAATCTAGACAAAATAAAGGAATTAAAGAAACATACAGATACGCGTTAGTGGTTTTTAAAGTTTACTACTACAACCTGAATAAGTCAACAATGGATCCACGCTCAAAATGTTCTTGTGAAGACCAGCCAGCAGTGATGGGCTCATTCCGTTCATCAGGATATCGTGAGTCAAAATGCAGGCTGTTCAGCATTCTCCTGGAAAACTTCTCAACACAGATGTCATGCCTTAAATGACACCAACATTAAAAATGTGGTTGATATCAAACACATATTAGCAAATCTGTTTGTAGAAGTGTTTTTTAAAAAATGTCAAAAAACTATTCCAGATCTTACAATTGTAGAAAACATTTAAAACCGTACATATGTGATTGCATTTATTTATTATCTAGTGCCACTAGAAAACAACAATAATTAACACAATACAATACAAGAAAGTTAATTCTCAATAGTCCAGGTATCAAATCCGCTCATTCTCAATCAGTTCATCTGGACAGTTTCTTTTTAGCAGAAACGTTTCACCCTCACTCCAGAGGGCTTCCTCAGTCAGAGTAGTCCAAAGCACACTGAAGTTAACCCACCAAGTAAGCAACTTATGTGGACCAACCAGTTTGCTGTAGCCAAGATGGTTTCTGGGGGCGTGTCCCTCGTCGACTCCTCCCAGGCAGGCAGACATGTCCAAAGTGGTTCAAGACAAGAAAGTTAATTCTCAATAGTCCAGGTATCAAATCCGCTCATTCTCAATCAGTTCATCTGGACAGTTTCTTTTTAGCAGAAACGTTTCACCCTCACTCCAGAGGGCTTCCTCAGTCAGAGTAGTCCAAAGCACACTGAAGTTAACCCACCAAGTAAGCAACTTATGTGGACCAACCAGTTTGCTGTAGCCAAGATGGTTTCTGGGGGCGTGTCCCTCGTCGACTCCTCCCAGGCAGGCAGACATGTCCAAAGTGGTTCAAGACAAGAAAGTTAATTCTCAATAGTCCAGGTATCAAATCCGCTCATTCTCAATCAGTTCATCTGGACAGTTTCTTTTTAGCAGAAACGTTTCACCCTCACTCCAGAGGGCTTCCTCAGTCAGAGTAGTCCAAAGCACACTGAAGTTAACCCACCAAGTAAGCAACTTATGTGGACCAACCAGTTTGCTGTAGCCAAGATGGTTTCTGGGGGCGTGTCCCTCGTCGACTCCTCCCAGGCAGGCAGACATGTCCAAAGTGGTTCAAGACAAGAAAGTTAATTCTCAATAGTCCAGGTATCAAATCCGCTCATTCTCAATCAGTTCATCTGGACAGTTTCTTTTTAGCAGAAACGTTTCACCCTCACTCCAGAGGGCTTCCTCAGTCAGAGTAGTCCAAAGCACACTGAAGTTAACCCACCAAGTAAGCAACTTATGTGGACCAACCAGTTTGCTGTAGCCAAGATGGTTTCTGGGGGCGTGTCCCTCGTCGACTCCTCCCAGGCAGGCAGACATGTCCAAAGTGGTTCAAGACAAGAAAGTTAATTCTCAATAGTCCAGGTATCAAAGCTCCAGGGAGCTGGAGAACCTGACTGCCGAGGCCGTCGGACGGACCGGTCCGCGGGTAGAGCCTCCGGCACAGGGTCGCTCGGGGTTCCATCGCGTCGGAAATGAGCTCACCTGCGCGGTCTACCAGGCTACCGAGTCCGTAGGACGCACCGTTTTCACAGGATGAGCTGTGACCGGTGGGCGCTGGTCCTGGAGGTGGCAGAGCTCCAGAGATGAGGAGGCCGGGATGGCGCGGAGCGTGTCCGAGCAGGAGAGCCTCCGTCGGACGCAGGAGCTGTGAACGGTGGGCGCTGGTCCTGGAGGTGGCAGAGCTCCAGAGATGAGGAGGCCGGGGTGGCGCGGAGCGTGTCCGAGGAGGGTGGCCCTTCGTCGGACGCACGAGCGGTGGAAGTGGGGGCTCATCCTGGAGGTGGCAGAGCTCCAGAGATGAGGAGGCCGGGTTGGCGCGACGCGTGTCCGGGCAGGAGAGCCTCCGTCGGACGCACGAGCGGTGAAAGCTCATCCTGGAGGTGGCAGAGCTCTAGAGATGAGGAGGCCGGGGTGGCGCGGAGCGTGTCCGAGGAGGGTGGCCCTTCGTCGGACGCACGAGCGGTGGAAGTGGGGACTCATCCTGGAGGTGGCAGAGCTCCAGAGGTGAGGACGCCGGGGTGGCGTGGAACGTGTCCGAGGAGGGTGGCCCTTCTTCGGACGC
>JBBPBX010004527.1:0-17511 GCA_038048925.1 Garcialebias charrua | reverse complement strand
CTTCTTGTCTTGTCTGCAGCTTCTCAGGAAAGCACCTCGAACGAAGATTAAGATGGATTGGGTGGTATGGGCAATCAATTCTACTGACAAGATTTCAACAAAAAGCAAGGCATGGGGGAGCTGGCCCATCCCCGCAGACAAACCGGGAGGATACGCTATGGATTCCTGGAGCCGATGGAATGGTGAACGTCTCGCTCTCTGTGCTATGCTCTGTGGGGATGTGAAGAATCTGGATTAAATTGGATTTATGATGGCAGCGCTTTGCTTTTTGGCATTTTGTGGAGCACTGACCTATCGGCAAATGAGGGAGACTCAGCAGGGGAGACTCAGCAGGACCTAATGCTGGAGCACCCGAAGTCTGATCTGCGTCGTGACCTCGAAAATCAGCTGTTTACGAGCTAATCTGGAAGGTGAACACGATCTCTGAGGATCGCAGATCACCCACACGGCTTGGGACTCTGGATGCTGTACTGGTAAACATCTAAGGGCCACAGCTTGGATCA
This sequence comes from Garcialebias charrua, assembly GCA_038048925.1. NCBI lineage: Eukaryota > Metazoa > Chordata > Actinopteri > Cyprinodontiformes > Rivulidae > Garcialebias > Garcialebias charrua. The sequence continues at coordinate 17,008 of JBBPBX010004527.1, read as the reverse complement.
GTGGAAAAAGTCCCAAATTGGATCATATTTGAATCAGAGTTGCCCAACATGACTCAAGGCTGCAGAAAATTACACTTTGTGCCTGAAGTGAAAAATATTTGTCATATTTATCTGACTTACCCTAAACAGCATTGGAAAAGGATAAATATCAAATTTCTCCTGAGACGTGTTTACTAAGGACAAACAGCTGCACCTATCGCCCCCCCGGAAAACTTTTCTATGAGCGTTATCGGAGGCCGGTTGGTTACATCTCAACTGTTGCTATCTGGAATGGCTCATGGACAGAAATCTCACTGTCTCAACCTCAAAATGCAACATGTGATTGTCTTAACTGTGCTTCTGGTAGAGTTTTTTGATGTTTCATATGGTGTGCTGAAAGACAAAATGTGAGATATATTTTTTGTAATAACAACGCTATGACCCTCATGGTTCTTTCCTTGTTTTCACACCTTTGACCTTCATCCCGATACGGATGGAAGAGGCCACGCTGAAGAACAAAATGTGATATGTCTTTTGATGATGTCTGGCTCTGGAACCTGTTTCCTTGAGAGGGGTTGGACACTCTTCCACTCTGGAGTTGCCCCTGGTGAGAGACGCCGAGCAGGAGTGGGCATACTTGTTGCCCCCCATCTTGGTGCCTGTACGTTGGGGTTCACCCCGGTGAACGAGAGGGTAGCCTCCCTTCGCCTACGTGTGGGGGGACGGGCTCTGACTGTTGTTTGTGCCTATGCGCCAAACGGCAGCGCAGATTACCCACCCTTTTTGGAGTCCTTGGAGGGGGTATTGGAGGGTGCGCCTCCTGGGGACTCCCTTGTTCTGCTGGGGGACTTCAACGCTCACGTGGGCAATGACAGTGAGACCTGGAGGGGTGTGGTTGGGAGGAACGGCCCCCCTGATCTGAACCCGAGTGGTGTTCTGTTGTTGGACTTCTGTGCTCGTCATGGATTGTCCATAACGAACACCATGTTCAGGCATAAGGGTGTACATATGTGCTCTTGGCACCAGGACACCCTAGGTCGCAGTTCGATGATCGACTTTGTTGTCGTCTCATCTGATCTGCGGCCGCATGTCCTGGACACTCGGGTGAAGAGAGGGGCGGAGCTGTCCACTGACCACTACCTGGTGGTGAGTTGGCTCCGATGGTGGGGGAGGATGCCGGTCAGACCTGGCAGACCCAAACGTATTGTGAGGGTCTGCTGGGAACGTCTGGCAGAGTCTCCCGTAAGACGGAGCTTTAACTCCCACCTCCGGGAGAGCTTTGAACACGTTCCGAGGGAGGCGGGGGACATTGAGTCCGAGTGGGCCATGTTCCGCGCCTCTATTGTCGAGGCAGCTTATCAGAGTTGTGGCCGCAAGGTTGTTGGTGCCTGTCGTGGTGGCAACCCTCGAACCCGGTGGTGGACACCGGCGGTGAGGGATGCTGTCATGCTGAAGAAGGAGTCCTATTGGGCCTTTTTGGCCTGTGGGACCCCGGAAGCAGCAGATAGGTACCGACAGTCCAAGCGGCATGCGGCTCGGGTGGTTGCTGAGGCAAAAACTCGGGCGTGGGAGGAGTTCGGAGAGGCCATGGAGAATGACTTCCGTACGGCTTCGAGGCGATTCTGGTCCACCATCCGGCGTCTCAGGGGGGGAAAGCGGTACGCGACCAACACCATTTATGGTGGGGATGGCGTGCTGTTGACCTCAACTCGGGATGTTGTGAGTCGGTGGGCGGAATACTTCGAAGACCTCCTCAATCCTACTGGCACGTCTTCCACTGAGGAAGCGGAGCCTGGGGACTTTGGGTTGGGCTCTCCAATCTCTGGTGCTGAGGTCACCAAGGTGGTTAAAAAGCTCCGCAGAGTATTCTACCATAACCATGCTATGGAGGGAAAAAAAAACTGACAGAAGAAGAGACCTGCAAAGGGAAGGCTGAGAGTTATTCAAGCTTCTTTTTTATTTTATTTTACAAAATTTAATTAGAACCGACTGAGTGAGAGTGGGATGTTAAAGTTGGACATGTCTAGATGGAGTGGTACCCCACAGGATGGGAGTAGTACTAGATCTAGGGAGAGGCCCTCAGTAGAGGTGAGGATTTCCTCTCCGCCCACCAACAGGGACCTGGGGAAGAGGGATCCCCCATGTTTGAAAGTTCATTGTGTGTTTGGTCAGCAAAAGTTCATGCTGGCTTTGTTTTGTTTTGAATTGCTTGGGTGCATATCTGAAGGGACTGGTAAAGTGTAGTTATGACTGAAATCAAGATAATGTCACTGAATGTGAATGGTCTGAATAATCCGAGTAAAAAAGAAAGGGTGATGACCAAATTAAAAAAAGAAAAAGCACAAATTATATTCCTACAAGAGACTCATTTATCCAAAACAACACATGAAACATTAAAAAAGTATGGCTACAGGAATTTATATTACAGCTCATATAAAGAGGGATGTAGAAGAGGAGTTGCTATATTAATCTCAAACACAATACAATTTGACTATAAAAAAGAATTAAAAGATAAAGAAGGAAGATATATCATATTAAAAGGCAGAATAGAAAATGAACTAATAACCTTGGTAAATGTATACGCACCCCTAGTCTGGTTGATACCAGACCCATGTCCTTCACTTCGCTTTGTACTAGGGTCTGGCATCTCTCCCATAGACAGCGATTTCTCCGTTAGATTTTTGAATGGACCAATCAGAGAACAGAAGGCGGAGTTTTGTTAGTTTAGCCTGGCGAGGTCCAGGCTATTCAGATAAAAAGCTCAGAAACCACTCGGTGGATATTTTTTCTGCTACCAGTGTGTAATTATATGTCTCTAATTTACTGACTGTTGGCCTAGATGAAACATTTGAGATAAAATTCGATTTTTTATCATTTATTTTCGTAGCGCACCCGAGGCTGTTTGGAAAATATCAAACCGAAACTATTTAATATCCAGCAGATTTGACCATTTCGTGAATTGATTTAGGAACTGTTAAGCTCAGGAACACTTCTGATATAACGTCAGCTATGAACTATATTTTTTCTCAGCAGAGAAATAATAGTTTTTTACCTTGTTTTGATGAAAATTCGTTCGTGGCGGCAGCCATTTTGAATGACGACGTCAGTCGACATCGTTCAAAACTCCGCCTTCTGCTCTCTGATTGCTCAGGAACACTTCTGATATAACGTCAGCTATGAAATCTATTTTTTCTCAGCAGAGAAATAATAGTTTTTTACCTTGTTTTATTGAAAATTCCTTCGTGGCGGCAGCCATTTTGAATGACGACGTCAGTCGACGTCGTTCAAAACTCCGCCTTCTGTTCTCTGATTGGTCCGGTCAAAACCTACCGGAGACATCCTTGTGGATGGGAGAAATGCCAGACCCAGCAGTGAAGGGAAATGAGAATTGAGCGGAGCTGCGTAGGAATGGCGAGGGCCAGGCTAACGCACCCCCTGAGAGTAATAAAAACTTTTTTTAAAACCTATTTGATTTAATAGCAGTTGAAACAGAAGGAATTTTAATCTGCGCCGGTGACCTGAACGTGGTTTTGAACCATAGCATGGACACAACGAGCCACAAAAAAAGCAAAATGCAGTTGTCAAAATTCATAAAAGTGTCATTGGAAGAAATGGGAATGACAGATGTATGGAGAAGCTTACATCCATTAAGAAAAGATTTTACGCATTACTCAGCTGCTCATGGAGTACATTCCAGAATAGACTATTTTTTAACAAAGGTAGATGACAAACACAGAGTGAAGGAATGCAGGATAGGGGCGGCGGATGTTTCTGATCATGACCCAATTTATTTAGAGGTCCGTTTGGGTAACAGGAAGCGAAATACGGTGTGGAGACTGAACGTGGGAATATTAAACAGTGAACAGCAGAAAGAGAAGATAAAAGCAGAAATAAAGCAATATAATGAGGAAAACAACAACGGAACGGTAGACCCGACAATAATATGGGATGCCTTGAAGGCAGTTATCAGGGGAAAGCTAATAGCTGCAACTGCGCTGGAAAAAAAAACTTAAGTTGCAGACATACAGGGCAAATACGGAAAGACTTAGAGAACTAGAACAGGAGTACCAGCAAACAAAAGACCCAACAATATATCAAGAAATCAAGGTGGTAAAAGACAAAATACATAATATACTAACAGGAGAGATTGAAAAAAGAAGTACATTTCTGAAACAAAACTATTATGAAGCAGGTTCAAGGGCAGCTAAACTGTTAGCTAAACGGATACGTAAACAGCAAACACTCAATTCGATATATAAAATTAAAAACCCATATACAGGAGAACTAACGGATAATCCAGAAGAAATAGAGGAGATTTTCCGAGAGTTTTATGAAAAACTATATACACAGCCTGAATTCCCACACGAAGAGGAAATGAGAACATTTTTAAATGCATTAGATCTTCCAACAATTGGCAGATTACAAAATGAGACGCTGACAGCAGCAATCACAATAGAGGAAGTGAAAGAGGCAATAAATACATTAAGAAATAACAAATCACCTGGCAGCGATGGATACCCGGCAGAGTGGTATAAGATGTTTAGAGAGGAATTGACACCAACACTTACAGCCTCATTCAATTGGACACTGAATAACAATAAAATTCCTCCGTCTTGGAGAGAAGCAATTATATCGGTCATACCAAAACCAGGGAAAGATAAAGAACACTGTGGTAATTATAGACCAATCTCAGTATTAAATGTAGACTACAAAATATACACATCCATAATTGCTAATAGATTAAATAACTTTATAACAGATCTGATAGAGGAAGACCAAACAGGATTCATGAGAGGACGTCAAACACATGATAATATCAGAAGAGTACTACACATAGTTGATCAAGCACAGCAGAAAAAGCAAAGTACCGTATTAATAAGTGTTGACGCAGAAAAAGCATTTGATTTAGTAAATTGGGAATTTCTATATAAAACGCTAGAACGATTTGGATTCAGTAGTAAATCAATACAGTGTATAAAGACATTATATCAATACCCCACAGCGAGGATTAAAATAAATGGAAGTCTAACCGACAAATTCAACATACAAAGATCAACCAGGCAGGGATGCAGTCTATCACCTACATTGTTTGCCCTCTTTATAGAGCCTCTGGCACAAGCGATACGACAAGAAGAAAAAATTAAGGGAGTTACAATAAAGGGAGAAGAACACAAGATAGGGCTTTTTGCAGACGATATAATAACTTTCCTCGAACAGCCAAATGAATCGATACCAGAGCTGATGAATCTCTTTGGAAAGTACGGTAACCTTTCGGGATATAAAATAAATATAACCAAAACACAAATTCTAACATTTAATTATAGTCCGACAAAAGAAATACAGGAATCATTGCCCATTAAATGGAATATGAAAGAGATTAAATATCTAGGGGTTAACATTACTAAAGAGTTATCTTCACTGTATAAAGCAAATTATGATAAAATAAGCCAGGAGATACAAAAAGATATATATAGATGGACTACTTTACCCCTAGATTTGAATTCAAGAATTGAAGCTATTAAAATGAATGTGCAAGCAAAACTTTTATACTTGTTCCAGGCACTACCAATAGAGATTCCTCAAAATCAATTTGTGACATGGGACAAGATGATATCTAGATTCATTTGGGGTGGGAAAAAACCTAGAGTTAAATATGAAACTCTTCAGCTGCCAAAGGACAAAGGAGGTATGGGTTTACCAAATTTAAGAGAGTACTTTTGTGCAGCCCAACTCAGACATATTATATGCTGGTGCACACCGGATTATATGGCCAAGTGGAAAGAAATAGAGAAGGAATTTGGAGGATATCCAATTCAAAGCGTTATCGGGGACAAAGATAGATATGAGAAAATCAAGAAATATATGGATCCAATTACAATCTTTACATTAGATATATGGTTTAAAACACTGAAAAAATACAAGATTAATAACGAAATGAAGATGCTCAGGTGGGTAGCGTATGATGGCGATTTCAAACCAGCAATATATGATAAAGGGTTTAAACAATGGATCAACAAGGGAGTCACAGGGTGGTACACTCTTCAGAAAGATGGGGAGCTTGAGAGTTTTCAAAAACTGAAGGAGAAGTATAATTTAGATAACCACGAATTTTACAGATACCTACAGTTAAGAGATTATTATAGAACAGAAATCAGGTGGGATCCCTCTGTTGAAGTGAATGGCTTGATGCAAATTGTGATAAATTCATTTAGTGGAACAAAAATTAAAATCATCTCTACTTTATATCAAAAACTGAGGATGAATAAGCATTCAACTAAGTATATTAAAGAGAAATGGGAATCAGAACTTAATGTGACAATTTCAGATGAAGATTGGCTAGACATGTGGAAAATGCATCAGACATCTACCAATTCACGGATATGGAGGGAATTCACATGGAAAAATCTAATAAGATTTTTCATTACACCTAAAGTCAAAAATGCATATAGTGACACCCATCTGGGGTGCTGGAGAAATTGTGGATCTTTGAATGCCGATCATGCACACATATTTTGGAACTGTTCTAAAATTGTTCAATTTTGGGAAAATGTACATGAAACGCTAAATAAGATTTTGGGATATGATATTCCCTTGAGTAGTGGGGTACTATATCTGTGCAATTTTCGTGGTACCAATATAAGGGGAAAGGACAAGTATCTGATCAAGATAATGTTAATAGCCTGTAAGAAAGCTATTACGAGGAACTGGGGAAAGACGGACACCCCGAGCCAAGAACAATGGACTGGCATAATAGAAGAAATCTACATTATGGAGAAACTGACGCATCGATTGAGACTTCAACAGACACAAATGGACAAAAAATGGAAGAAATGGACAATATTTAAAGGCGAGAGATAGTGACAACAAATGGAGAATAATCTAACTACTGTATACCAGATAAGTCAAAAGTTGGTTAGAATAAAGACACCCAGGCAAAAGTTCTGTATATAGTGATGTTCAGTGTGCAATGTTCATGTATGTAAAAAATGTGAAAAATTCCAATAAACAAAAAATATCAAAAAAAAAAAAGCTCCGCAGTGGCAGGGCTCCGGGGGTGGATGAGATTTGCCCTGAGTTCCGTAGGGCTCTCGATGTTGTGGGGTTGTGTTAGCTTACGTGACTCTGCAATATCGCGTGGATATCGGGGGCAGTTCCCTTGGATTGGCAGACTGGGGTGGTGGTTCCCCTATTCAAAAAGGGAACCGTAGGGTGTGTTCCAACTATAGGGGGATCACACTCTTAAGCCTCCCTGGTAAGGTCTATTCAGGGGTTCTGGAGAGGAGGGTCCGTCGGATAGTCGAACCTCGGATTCAGGAGGAGCAATGTGGTTTTCGTGCTGGTCGTGGAACACTGGACCAGCTCTACACCCTCAGCAGGGTCCTGGAGGGCGCGTGGGAGTTTGCCCAACCAGTTTACATGTGCTTTGTGGACTTGGAAAAGGCATTCGACCGCGTCCCTCTGGGGGGTTCTGTGGGGGGTACTCCGGGAGTATGGGGTACCAGGCCCATTGATATGGGCTGTTAGGTCCCTGTACGACCGGTGTCAGAGCTTGGTCCGCATTGCCAGCAAGTAAGTCAGGCTCGTTTCCAATGAGAGTTGGACTCCGCCAAGGTTGCCCTGTTCACCGATTCTGTTCATAACTTTTATGGACAGAATTTCTAGGCACAGCCAAGGTGTTGAGAGGATCCGTTTTGGTGGCCTTAGAATTGCTTCTCTGTTTTTTGCAGATGATGTGGTCCTATTGGCTTCATCAGATCGTGATCTACAGCTTTCGCTGGAGCGGTTTGCAGCCGAGTGTGATGCGGCCGGGATGAGGATCAGTTCCTCCAAATCCGAGGCCATGGTCTTGAGCCGGAAAAGGGTAGCATGCCCTCTCCGGGTCGGGGAGGAGGTCCTGCCCCAAGTGGAGGAGTTTAAGTATCTCGGGGTCTTGTTCACGAATGAGGGAAAACTGGAGCGTGAGATCGATAGGCGGATAGGTGCAGCATCCGCAGTGAAGCGGGCGCTGTACCGGTCTGTCGTGGTGAAGAGAGAGCTGAGTCGAAAGGCAAAGCTCTCAATTTACCGATCGATCTACGTTCCCACCCTCATCTATGGTCATGAGCTTTGGGTTGTGACCGAAAGAACGAGATCTCGGATACAAGCGGCTGAAATGAGTTTTCTCCGCAGGGTGTCTGGACTCTCCCTTAGAGATAGGGTGAGAAGCTCAGTCATCCGGGAGGGACTCGGAGTAGAGCCGCTGCTTCTCCACATCGAGAGGAGCCAGTTGAGGTGGCTCGGGCATCTGGTTAGGATGCCTCCTGGACGCCTCCCTGGTGAGGTGTTCCGGGCATGTCCCACCGGGAGGAGACCCAGAGGAAGACCCAGGACACGCTGGAGGGACTATGTTTCTCGGCTGGCCTGGGAACGCCTTGGGATTCCCCCAGAGGAGCTGCTCCAAGTGGCTGGGGAGAGGGCAAGTCTGGGCCTCCCTACTTAGGCTGCTAACCCCGCGACCCGACCCAGGATAAGCGGACGAAAATGGATGGATGGATGGATGTCTCATATGGTGTCCTGATAGCAGCAGCTTCACACATGTAGTCCCCTTCAGGCTGACTGTGCGTACATATTCACGCTGTACTGGTGCAAACTTGTGCAATGTTTATAAAAGTACTCTGACTCTGACATAAACAGTAACTTTGAGATTCCTAATATCACATCTGAGCTGTTCCTTTGCATTTCTGCTTCTGCTCTTAAAAAAAATCTCTGCCCCTAAAAGTTCAAAGTCATGGGTAATTTTATAAAAAACTATAATTAATATTTTGCGCTACACATAAGTTCCTGGGCTTTTGTGAAAAATCTGATGTGTGAATCACTGCAGGAGTTATCTGAACTGCATAAAAGAAACCATGATCTCGCCTCATAAAGCTGTTTGTTGTGCAGTCAGAGTATTTGAAGACAAGTTGGAGCAACCAGGGCGTTTCTTTGAATTGAGAAAGAGGATTAAGAACAACTCTTTTCTAAGCCAGTGACAAAGCACTAAATCTTAAAGGTATTGTGACATGATGTTGTAAATTTGCATATTTGTCACAACATATATATCTTATATCATTCAGCTCTGTTTGTTTTTGCAAAATAAATTATAAATATATTAACATTTCATTCCATTCTGGGACACACCCCTAAAAATCAGCGCATTTCCGCAAAACGTTATTGTGATGTGCATTTGGGCATAAGGCAGAACCTTGCCTGTTTGTTTGGTGTGTTAACTGCTTTCCATACAGATTCTTTTTCTGAAAGATCGCCTCTTTTTTTTTGTGTAACTTGAAAAATGCCGTCACGTTGTCGCACATTTGGGTGTTCTAATATCAGCAGTGAACAAGTGAGCATTCACAAATTCCCAAAAGATGAGAAACTTTGCCTAGAATGGACAAGTACAGAACGAGGTGATGGTGTCCTACTAAATAATCGTATCTCTGCAGCGACCATCTTACTGCCGATCAGGTAACATCTGTAATTTTTTTTTATTCATGGAGGGTTTATTAATGAGAGTTTTGGATTATTTACTGTCTTAAAATTATAAATCTCAAACGTGACCGGGCCTTGCTGTTAGCTTAGCGTTAGCACAACAACAAAGACCCACATCACGAAGCTAAACCCACTTAGCTACTGTTTATGAAATAAACCGTGTCTAAATCACTTTTCCATTGATTGAGTGTCTAATAACTGTATTTGATGAATAATAACCCTTTGATTGCTTTAATACATTCAAGTACTAAGAATAAGTTGTGTTTGTTCGCTGCTATCAAACTAGCCGATATCAGTACACCCACGTAGCTTGTTATGTATTTTTAAATGATGTCTGCGCGATCAAGTAACACCAGTAAGTTTATTAATTCCGTGAGGGTTTATTAATGAGAGTTTTGGAAGATTGACTGTCTTAAAATGATAAATCTGCTAGGAAGAATGATAAATAAACCCACATGAACCTCCAGCACTTTTTTTTCAAAGCTGCATCGTGTATTAAAAAGTTTTCCATTGATAGAGCATAAAATAAAATGATTAGAGCCAGATTAATACTTCTACTGCTTATATTGACAAAAGTTACTTTATTTTGACGAAAGAAACTCATAAAATTCTTTGTTGTCAGACTCAACCTTATGAAAACCACTGTTAATTTTCTTATTTACTCATTTCATAAATGCAAATTAAATCATGGGATCTAATCAATTCATCAAGGATCTCCCAATCGCCCCCCTTTGTCTCAGCCTTCGACTGAAGACCTACTCTAAAAAAAAAACCCGAAGATGGCCAGAACATGTCCAGCATGCCAGGTCGCCCTCATCCGAAGCTTCGACTTGCACCAAATCTGCGAGGGATGCCTGGGCCCCCAGCACGCCAAACTCGACAACCCCTGTTGCATTTGCCGCCTCCTGCCCGCCAGAGAGAGGGAGCGCCGTGCACCTGGTGATGAGCGGCTGAGATCTGGGAGAGCTGTGCTGCATGTTTCATGGCAAGATATAGGTAAACCAAAACTTCTTCTTCTTCTTCTTTCGGCTTTTCCCTTTTCAGGGGTCGCCACAGCGAGTCATCCTCCTCCACCTCACTCTGTCCTCTGCATCTTCTGTCCTCACTCCAACTACCTTCATGTCCTCTCTAACTGCATCCATATATTTCCTCTTTGGCTTCCCTCTTTGTCTTTTTCCTGGCAGCTGCATTTCGTATAAGTCGCACCTTTTTGCCTACATTTCATAGCCCTGCGACTTATAGGCCGGTGCGACTTATACGTCGATTTTTCCAATATTTTGGTCATAATTTGACTTTGGTCAAAAACTCCAAAAATGGTGCAGTACCAGTTTCGGCCGCTATGGGCGCTAAGAAACCCTTTACAGTACCTAAACTGTTGACATCTGCCTGGTCCAAAAATGGTGCAGTGACACAGAAGATGAAGACTTCAATGGTTTTGAATAAATAAATAAAAACCATAAAATAAATACAGTAAATAAATACAGTATCTGTTTCTGTCATCATTTTAAACTGAGACACGTTTTTTACTGTAATGTCAGCTAATAAAAATATATTTTTATGTGTTTATCTTTAAAGATAAATGATGAAAGACACAAAATATACAAAAATTATGTTCATTTATTAATGAAAAGTTCAACTAAGACACATCAAACAAAATACTGTAGTTTTTATGTGATAATCTTGTCAAAAGTCCTTCCAAACAATTTGGCAGCCAGTCCAAAATAATGTTAATTTATTAATGAAAAGTTCAACTAAGACACATCAAACAAAATACTGTAGTTTTTATGTGATAATCTTGTCAAAAGTCCTTCCAAACAATTTGGCAGCCAGTCCATTTTGGGCAAAACACCAGTTCACATGAGGTGCGACTTATAGGCCGATGCGACTTATACGTTGATTTTTCCATTTAATTGGGCATAATTAGGTTGGTGCGACTTATACTCCGGTGCGACTTATACGCCAACGAATACGGTACCCACTGTCCCTCCTCTGGACATGTGCAAACCATCTCAGTCTGGCCTCTCTAACTTTATCTCCCAGTTGTTCAACTGTTGTTCAAATTGCAATTACAACTTGCTAAATAGTAAAAAAAAAAAGTAAATTGTGATTCTGAAATATATAATTTTTATTTCTGTTTTCTTAGAATTCTCAAACACGCAAACAAGGTAAAATTCAAGATCTGTCAGAGTACAAGTTGGTTTAAGAAAGGGCACAAAGAACAAAGGTACTGTATTTTGAAAAATAATGTTTTTTTTTTGTTTGTTTGTTGTTTTCCTTTGACAGGCTATGTGGAAGCTGTTAGGAAGGAGATAATTGCTCTCTGCGCAGGTGAATCAGATGACCAGCCTGGAGATGAAGTTCACGTGCCACCTACACTCAGCATCCAGATATTTACACAGCAGTTCCAGAGTGACGTTCCAGATACCAGAAATCATTCTACATGTGGCACTTGAAGCCAGTGTACACTCCTGCTGCTGGAAAAGTGGGGTGGATCTTAGTCACAACACATGATCGAAGTGGAACTCCATAGAACTCTGTAAAATTAAGATGTTTTAGTTGATTTTGTACAGATTCATACATTTCTGATACTTTTTTTTGTTTTTAATAAATTTAAATTAGAAAAAACCCAAATGTCACAGATCATTTTTTGGTGTCATTAAATTTTGTAAAATGTGTAAATTGTCAATGTACCATTTGTTTAACATCTTAAAAATAATGTAATATATGTGTTTAAACTTTTTTCATTAAAAACCAATAAATTACATAATATTTTCTTATATGTAAATTATAAAGATATATTTATATGATAAAAAAGGCGTTCAATACAAAAACAACTGGACTTTATTTGTAACAGAAAACGTTTCGCTCTCTATCCATAGGGCTTTCTCAATTCAATTGGATAGTGAGACATTTTCTGTAACAAATAAAGTCCAGTTGTTTCTGTATTGAACGCTTTTTTTGATTTTAGGATGTCCTGGACGACTGAGAATCTCCACCAGCATATATTTATATAATTTTGTGATTATATCAGATCGTTGCTTTATTTACAGTGGAGAAATATTTATAAAACAATGCAATTGTTTTGTGTTTTCAATGAATTCAAAATATTTTTATGATACAACTAGGCTGTAAGTAAGTAAGTAAGCAGTAATCATTAAATGCACTGATGTAATTCAGACATAATTTCTGTGAAAAATCATTATTGAAGTGATAATTCATAAATATACTCTCAAGATGTAGTTGAAATATATTTCTATCAGTATTACATTACACCCACTATGCTCCATTATTTGTATTCACTTAATTCTGCCTTATAATGTGAAATGTGACACTAGGCAGAACGTTTTTCTCTCGGGCTTTGTTTTCACTAGGGAACAATTACACGCCTGCACATACACAGACATAACATTTGATGTTTACATTGAAGCTGATAGATTGTTGACAGAAAGGAGGGTCACGTGGTAGTGTAGGTGGTTCTAGGGCGGTCCTGAAGCAGTCCAAGGAGGTCCCAGGGTCCAAGGAGGCGGTGACGACATCCGGGGTTTTTATAACCGTGGCCCTGCCTTTGAAGAGTGTGTGTGGACTTGTGCTGGAGTCAGGTCTGTTGTCTGCTGTAAGGTTTATTCTTATATGTACAATAAACCTACATAAAATTTGCACATTCGTTTCAGAGCTTCCTTCAACCTTTTGAATTCGCAACAATTTGGTGACCACCGACGTTGAGGGGTTTGCGGTTTCGTCTGAAACGAGAGATGATTTGGAGGGTTCCCCCCCCCACCGCCGACAGAGGCAGCAGGCGCGCAGTCAACAGCCGGTGATTCACAGAGGTGAGCAGGACCCCTCTTACACAAAACGTCTGCGTTTGGACACACTAAATTATTTGTTGACTGAGGGCTGTTTGTCTCCAGGTGGCCAGTGGTTTATAATGTTAGCAGCTAAGAGTAAAAAAGAAAAAAAACGTGAACTACTGTTGGTATTTCATTTGAATGTGCATTTTTTTTGGGCGGTTTTTGTACATGTAAGTAAGGTGAAGAGCACAGAAGTTCCACACACGCGTAGGGATAATTTACGGTGCCTTAAGTTTGCCCTTTCCCCCACATCCTACTTCTGCGCTCCGGCCTGTCGGCTGGGTGACACGTTTTCTTTGGACTCCGGGAAACTGTGTAGTCGAGGCCTCATCGTGAACTCCGGGCATCTGTCGCCGTTGAGTCACAGGGCTTTCATCCGATGCACGGTTTTGCCGTATGAGTGGGTTGCCGCTCCGGGTTCACAAGTCGTCGTGCGTGTGATTTAAGTTCGCAGCCGAGACTGTGTTCGCTGTCAGAGTCACATTTTTCTTCCCCTTCCCGGTTAAAGTCGATTACCGTATTTTCCACTGTATAGGTCGCACCCATTCTTTTAAGATAACTTTCTTTTCTTTTTATTATTTTTTGTTTTCTTTTCTCTTTTTTTTCGTGGCTTGCGACCTGTAATCCGGTAGGTACGGTATACACGCAAACAAGGCAACAGGGACAGATTTTTTTCTTTTCATTTTTATTCTCATTTATTGCATTTGTGAGTGTTAAAGTCAGGGAGCCAGAAACCTTCTCTGAGCAGCCATGCACAGGGCAGTTTCGCAGATGCAAGAGGGCTGTCACACGGCCGGTCTCCCCCACTGATTTGTTGCAGTTCCTGCAGATGGGGCTCCCCTCCTCCTTCCCCCCCCCCCGCCGCAGATGGCCTCTGGAGGTTCTGGTCCTGGGACCGGCTTGGAGCTGCTGGCTGGACCTCAGATTTATGGCTTCTAACAAGATAACACTCTCCTGTTCGGTGCCTGACACGAAGGCAAGGAGACATCTCCTCCCCTCCTCCCTCACCCCCCCCCCTACGTGCCTGTGAACCTGCACGGCATAAAGGCCTCTTTCATCCATAAATCTGAGTGAGTTGTCACTTGGTTCTGGTTCTGCACCTACAGTTAGTTAGTGGGTCTGCCTCAAAGGTTCCGGCTGATAACAGGGAGTTTTACAACTTATTCAGCTCAGGCTGGGACTGTAAAAGTTACTGTTTATTGGTGTGTACTTCAGTGCAGCTTTGGAAGAAAACTCCAGGGTAAAGTAGTTAGTTAATTACCAGTTAGAAGTTGGGTTATTACACGGTTTGTTTTTTATTTTCTGTTGCTGTGATTTTTTTTTAAACACGCTGACCAATGCAGTACTGTATTTTTTGCAGATATGTGCTTTTCATTCTCAGTGTTAAAGGCACATTTCTGATTTTTATAGGGTTAATCTCATGCAATTGATTGTTAGTTTCCAGTTCTCATCACTTCAGCCTGGTGGGGTGCAGGTCATGTTTAATGACATATGAACGAGGCCTGTGTAATGGTGGTTTGGAGTACTTTGGTGGTTTATTATTTGTTTTATTTGTTTGTTTGTTTTTATATATATGTGTATTATTTTTTTTTCTCTCTTTCTTGGAGGACTGCAGCTTGTCTGTTCTGCAGGATCGTTCTGCCTTGGCCTTCTGACCTGCTCGACAGAGTCTGGAAGGGAGTCTTCACACAGCTGACATACTGCAGGGGGTGACTTTATTTAGGTGTTTTCTGAGGATTTCAGCTTGACATCTGATCAGTGAACGTTGCAGGTTTTCCATGAGGACATTTAGTTAGATTTGGTGGTGGATTTCACTTATACACAGATATGCAGTTCTCAATTTACAATTTTATTCCTCACCCCACAACATTACACTTGTTTGCATACATTTAGGTTACCTCCATAGCATGGAGTGGTTGCATCATGACTCTCTAGTGTTGAACACCATTTTTGGACAGATTACATGTGTGCTGTCATTGAAGCTAGGTTTTGCTAACAACTCCTCACCTGCACTGGACTGCACTGAACTGTCGAATTGCGTTGTGTTCAGCTGAGCTGCAAGCTGTCACCACCTGCACTGAACTGAAAATGCACTGGACTGCAGATATGCATCATGTTCAGCTAAAGCCAAGCTGTCATGACTCGTGCCTGAACTGTTACATGGAGTTTTACGTTTTGCACCAAGTCTATGAACTGTGGTCTGCACCCACTGCTGGACTCTTGACATCTCCTATGGGGGCTGGAGAACTCATGAAAAGTGAAAGTCAAGCTGGAAACGTCACTACCAACCTTTGCAGCCTGGCTGATGTGTCAGCTGACCATGTGATCTTCAGGTGGTGGTTCAATAACTACAGTTTTTCATGATCATATTCTTTGCTATGGTAGAACCTCACGCACACTCATTATTCATACATACATGTACAGATCTCACTGACACGTGACCTGCATGGCCATACACATTTTTGTTTTTTCCTTCATGCACTCGCGTTAGAGCAGTACAGTTTGGTTCTGTTTTCTCCATCATGTTCGGTATGGGCACCTGTTGCGTTCCTTTTTGGATGTGTGTTTGTCTTTTTCTTTTCTTTTTCCTCACCTTTTTGGACAAGCCTTGGTGTTGAGAACACGTCTTTCTGGGACTGGACTGACAGCTTCAATTGTTTGTGGTTTCTAGTTTTACCGTCTTGTATACAGTACTATGACTGCTTGTGGTTGTGACAGGCATAGGTGGAGAGTTTGCTGGCATGATGCAGAGAAGGAAGGTAAATGTTTTCTTTGTCCTGGAGACCGAGTGGAAGGGCAGCAAGGCTCACGGTGTTGGAGCAGGATTAAAGCTCTCTTACTATGGTGTGGATAGCGGAGGAGATGGAGTAGAGGTTATGTTGAAGAAGAAGTTGACATAGGATGTCGTGGTGGTGTGACATGTGTCTAGTGGGGGATGTGTCTTATGGTTGAAGTATTACGTCTGATGCTAGGTAGTTGGGTTTGGCTATTTTGAGTTTTTATTTTTTATTTCTGGTAGTATTTCCACCTGCAGTACAGATGACGTTTGTGTTATGAGCATTTCCATTGTTTTCTTTGTAACAGGATGTTTTTTGTTTACCTCCTGTTTCAAAAAAGGGGATGGGAGATAACAGACATACTGTATAGTTAAACACACCATTTCAAATAACTAATTAGATCAACGTTTTAACTCTTCATACAGTGATGAGAGCTGGAAACAGTTATACATTTGATAAAGTTATAAAAGATAATTTTAATAAGTGCCTAAAAACAGGTTGGATCTGAATGTTTGGGGTAATTTATATAGATTTAGTGCTGACTTTTTCTTATTTTTCATTACAGGTCAATTCTGGACTGCTGATGATCTGTCAGCCCTGTGACAGAACGTGTAAGATAAAATTGTGAATAATTTATATTTGAAAAGGGGAAATGCACTTTACAATGTTTCCACAGCTGTGATGGACAAACAGAGGAACCTTACCATAACTGGGTTTACATTCCTCCCCTTTTCAGCAGATTAATTAATGTTGAATGAATGCTTAATGTTGCAGTGTAACCAATGAAGGGAAAATCTATTTCCCTGCACCATTTTTATTTATTTATCTTACAGGTTAACAGGTGGAACATGCAGCAGAGCAGAACTAATCACATTAACTAACAAACTAACCAACTAA
>JBBPBX010004526.1:50020-68216 GCA_038048925.1 Garcialebias charrua | reverse complement strand
AAAATTGTGTCCCTGAATCTACTGCACCCTGTTAATCTAAAATACCTGTCACCCCCGGTTTAGCTTAATGTAATTCAGTTTTTTTTTTTTTTTTTCAAATGTTGTTCATTTACACCTCCGGGCCACCGTAGTTTTGAGTTCAACAACACTTCGAGGTAGCTGGAATGGAATAAAGAGAAGTGGAAACGTTTCAATTTCACAATCTGCTCAGCCTCTGCTGGTGTTTGTACAGTATTAGATTTGCTTGTTGAGATTTAAATTTAGGGTTTAACAATAGTTTTTTTTTTTTTGGGTTATCCGTCAAGGTTAAAAATAAAATAACAGCTTGATACTGTATTAGACAACCGTCTTAAAATAGACAAGAAAGTTAATTCTCAATAGTCCAGGTATCAAATCCGCTCATTCTCAATCAGTTCATCTGGACAGTTTCTTTTTAGCAGAAACGTTTCACCCTCACTCCAGAGGGCTTCCTCAGTCAGAGTAGTCCAAAGCACACTGAAGTTAACCCACCAAGTAAGCAACTTATGTGGACCAACCAGTTTGCTGTAGCCAAGATGGTTTCTGGGGGCGTGTCCCTCGTCGACTCCTCCCAGGCAGGCAGACATGTCCAAAGTGGTTCAAGACAAGAAAGTTAATTCTCAATAGTCCAGGTATCAAATCCGCTCATTCTCAATCAGTTCATCTGGACAGTTTCTTTTTAGCAGAAACGTTTCACCCTCACTCCAGAGGGCTTCCTCAGTCAGAGTAGTCCAAAGCACACTGAAGTTAACCCACCAAGTAAGCAACTTATGTGGACCAACCAGTTTGCTGTAGCCAAGATGGTTTCTGGGGGCGTGTCCCTCGTCGACTCCTCCCAGGCAGGCAGACATGTCCAAAGTGGTTCAAGACAAGAAAGTTAATTCTCAATAGTCCAGGTATCAAATCCGCTCATTCTCAATCAGTTCATCTGGACAGTTTCTTTTTAGCAGAAACGTTTCACCCTCACTCCAGAGGGCTTCCTCAGTCAGAGTAGTCCAAAGCACACTGAAGTTAACCCACCAAGTAAGCAACTTATGTGGACCAACCAGTTTGCTGTAGCCAAGATGGTTTCTGGGGGCGTGTCCCTCGTCGACTCCTCCCAGGCAGGCAGACATGTCCAAAGTGGACTTTGGACATGTCTGCCTGCCTGGGAGGAGTCGACGAGGGACACGCCCCCAGAAACCATCTTGGCTACAGCAAACTGGTTGGTCCACATAAGTTGCTTACTTGGTGGGTTAACTTCAGTGTGCTTTGGACTACTCTGACTGAGGAAGCCCTCTGGAGTGAGGGTGAAACGTTTCTGCTAAAAAGAAACTGTCCAGATGAACTGATTGAGAATGACCGTCTTAAAATAGGTTTTGAAGGATACATAGTCTGTTAAGTTAATGATATCTGTTGCGTTGAAGCTACAAAAAAATAAGATTTTAGTAGAGTTCTGTGGTGTTGGAGCTGTAAAAGCATAAAGGTCAGGATATTTCACCTATGATGCATGTAGGTTAGGCTCTTTTCACAAGAGTTTTCTTGTGGGGGGTTCCACCAGAATAAGGCTGCTTTTGTGCATGTTTCACACCGTACTACCTGATGGTTCTGCCATTTTAGAAATGTCACATTCTAGCTCCTGTGTTTAAAAAGCTCCTCTTCACAGTAAGTTTAACCAGCTTCAGTGGTTAAAAGGAACACTTGTTCTATATATTTTTTAAATGACAAAATTACTTCCTGCACAATTTCTGGTTTAGTCCTTCATATTATTCAAGGATTCTTTATTTGTCGTTCCACCACATACGAAATTGTGATGCACAGGCTCCCAGTTACATTTAACAAAAGTATTAAAATGTTAAAGAAAAAACAGTAATAAGATCTAAGATATGAACTAAGAAAAACATTCATAAAAATACACTAATCACTAGTACATAAAATAGCAGAAAAATAATACAACAAACAGCAGCACGAACATGAGTCTGTGCGAGCAGATGAGCACGAATGAACACCGCAATATGGAACAGATCAGCAGCAACATGATGTGATTGTTTATTTTTTTCCACAGTGATTATTCTGGTTAAATGGTAAATGGTAAATGGAGCTTATTTATATAGCGCTTTCCAGCCCCCTGTGAGGAGCCCCAAAGCGCTTTACAATACCAGCCATCCACCCATTCATTCAGACATTCATACACCGGTAGTGGTAGCCTGCCTTGCAAGGCGCCATCCAGACCTACCGGGAGCAACTCGGGGTTAAGTGTCTTGCCCAGGGACACAACGACACATGGTGGGCGGATGCGGGATTCGAACCTCCAACCTTCCGATCGGGGGTCGACTGCCATTACCACTGTGCCATGGCCGCCCACATACATTACATTAAAGATGCATGAGTCCAACAGCCTCAAGTTAGAAGCTGTTCCTCAGTCTAGTAGGGGTGTAACGGTACGCTAAAATCACATTTTGGTTTGGTTCAACTACAAGGAGGGCTTGGTTCGGTTTATTTTCGGTACAAAAAAAAGACAAAATAAAGACTTACAAAATGTTTATTTTGAAAATATGCCAAAAATATGTTTGTATTGTATTGTAGTAATAAATAAAAGTGACCCATTTGGATGATATTTTAAATAAACAGCACTCTACAATAAATAAACTATATTAACAATAATAAAAATCTTAATAAATACAATAACAGTCAGAACAATAAGCAGCAACAGACTGTTTACAATCTAACTAATCAAGTTTTTGTCCAGTAGCAGCAGTGTGGCTGTATTTGTCCTCATTACTGTACTCACAACCTCTTCTTGGTGGGACAGGTCCTGGAAAAGTTCAGAGTTCAGTTCAGTCATCACACACTTCTTAGCTGCAGGTGATCTCTGGTGGATGTCTGTCCCTGAAGTGGACAAAGAGAGCAGCTACCTCTGTCCCAGACTTGTAATAAAACAAAGAGATAAAAAAACAAGTTAATAAGATTATGATTTTAAACAAAAAAGATTATTTAGATAATAATAATAAAATAACAATACCTCTTCTTGAACGGTTGAAGCTCTCACTCATCTCATCAGGGCTTTAATCAGCTCCAGGGCTTGTTGACAATACAGTTTTTTCATAAAGAGCTGAACTTTTTGAGTGATGGATGTCTCGTAGCGGTAGCGAGGATCAGTAACTTTAAAGCCTGCGCATATAACAACATTCAGACTTAGATTCAGAACTCATACAGTTTGTGTTATTGCTCTGGACTGATCTAATTTACCTGAAGAAGTAGTTTAAATGCAGCTGCTGTGTTGTTAGCGCACTTTGTAACAGCTGCGGTTTCTTCGTTCACATTTCGATGACGTAGTTTCAAGCGCGTTCAGGTTAGACGTGTTGTTGCTGCAGAGAGCTGCGTCACGCAGCTGCTCTGCAGAGTCGTCCACACACGCAGCTTTGAACGTGCGCTCGTCTTAACAAGAAAGCCATAACGTTCCCAAACAGGAGACCGGAGCGAGCAGCTAATGGCTAATAATGCTGTGCGTGCTGCGCGATAATAGCTCCGTGCTGAAACGCGCCCAGGAAATTTTGTTCCGCGGCGCATATATTAACGTTCAATGAGTGAAAAAAAAACCGAAACGGTACGGAGGTGGACCGAACGGAACGTGTTGTACCGAAACGGTTCGGTACACTCACTACAACCGTTACATGCCTGCAGTCTAGTGGTTCTACACTTAATGCTCCTCAACCTCCTTCCTGAGGGGAGTGGGGCAAAAAGTGTGTGTGCTGGGTGAGTGGGGTCCTTCTTGATGCAGGTGGCTCTCTTCCTGCATCTGGAGGTGTAAATGTCTGTGATGGTGGGGAGACTGACTCCAACATCTTCTGTGCAGCCTTCACCACTCTCTGCAAAGCTTTTCTTTCTGCAGCTGTGCAGCCTCCATGCCACACGTTGATGCTGGAGCACAGGATGCTCTCCACTGCACACCTTCAGAAGGTGACCTTACAAAAACCTTTGATGGTGTCACTGTTGTAAAGTTCTTATTTGAAGCATAATCCATGCAGTTTTTTTGTGGTCTTCTTCTTAGATAACTTTGTAAGTTTTTAAAATCTGCAGCACATTTATTAATTGGAATATTGTGTGTACTTTGATCATAATTTCCAAATGAGAATAAAATCTTGTTGGTAATGCGTTTTGCAGTGTGTGTGTATGTGTGTGTGTGTGGGGGGGGGACTGTTTTACTAGCATTTTGACATCAGTGTGTCAGGCTTACCTTTTTTATTTCATCTTTTTGTGGGCATGTAGCTCAGCCAAGTGTTTGAGCTGCATGTAGGCTTTGCTTGAACATTCCGGTGTGTCTCTATAATTACCATCATCCGTGCATTCAAGTTCACAGCACAAAACCTTCTGTATGATCTTAGACTAACAAACAGACAATCTACAACTTAACATTAGAGAAAATAATACTTAATCAGCAGTTGAGTCTTTATTTGTTAGTGCAGACTGGACAGCTGGCATTGTGTTGACCTTACCATGTTTGCACTGAGTTCATGAAATTAAGCCGCAGCTCTTACCTCTGCTTCCTGAGCTTCAACACATTTCTCTGACGCACCCTCACACACACAGCATGCACTACAACCAAAACCTGACCTTGATGGTAGTTCTTGTGGTGTTTACAAAGCAATAAAATGCGGAGTGGTTCAAAACAAGTAGTGTTACTTGCACCGAGGCCAGAGGGGGCGGATGGTTTTCACCCTGGGAGGTGCTGGTAATGATTGCAGTGCAGAGTTTTGCTTATCCCAACTGTAAAGGTTTTTTGCTGACCTGCAAATACGGTGGGGAGAAGAACTCTTTGGATATAATTCTCACTGATGCAAGCAGCCAGTCTCTACAGGTGGACACTGCTGAAGCTGCGCATCTCTGCAGGGAGCCTCGTTAGCTCCATGCTACAGTAAATCAACTGCTAACATATCAGTGGTTGGAGGATCATAAATATTACTTCTGTTGTTGGCCGGAGTATGCATTTTTAGACACAAACTAATAGTGATTAGCCAGATGTGAAGACACATAATGCATTTTAATATTGTATAGTGACATAACTTCAGTTGGGGAACATTTACAGATAAATCGGGGTTAAACATATTATGGAATCAAGAGTCCTTATTTCTATTTCCAGCCATTTGAAGACCTCTTGAAATGCTTATTTTACTTTGCATTATTCATGTACATAGGATACTTATGAATGGGTGAAAGGGTTAGTAAGTCAGCCAATGTGAAACGGTGGTAACAAGCATTTTAAAAGGCAAATTATTCAATCTTTTTATTCTCGCCTGGCGTTCTAACAAAAAGCCTGACTCAACTGTCATGTACGCTGATTCACGCTTCAGGTTTCCACAGGGCAAAACTGCTGACTGACAAGTCTGAAAGGGACCTTATCTGTCACCTAGCAGACATTTCATTATAAAACTGCTTGGCTATTGCATCATAGGACTGATGGAGAATGCATCTTTTTTTCTTTTTTTTTTGGACTGGCTGGGTGAAGGGAAAAAAAAGATTATGTAAAAGTTGGAGTGAATGTGGGTGTAGTACGGTAGTCATCCATGTTTGTTTGTGGACTCTCAAAGCTGCAATGTGGGCCCAAACTATGACAACTCACAGGGAAGTGGGGCACACGAGATTTGGCTTCCTACAAAGGCAGTGATATAGTTCTTAACTAGCTTTGTATTTGGGTGCAAATTGATTACCAAGGGACTTGTAAAACATGACTGACTGAGTCTGTATTCTCTCAGCAATGACAAACCACAGCCTGGTCTTAGTGATTCAGCCTAGCAGCTGCAGATGATGTTGGCCTGTCTTGATGCTTTTGACTCAATCCCGTTGTAGCACCCATGAGATCAGACGACCAGTTCTTTGGGAAATGACCAGTGAGGTGAAGACACCAGCTAGATTGTATAACCCAGAGGGACATGCAGTATTTTTATTCAGTAGCAGCTTCCTGACATGATGCATCTTGAAACACAAACTCTTTTGCCCCAGACTGTTTTCTCAGTGGTGAGAAGACTCCCTCATTTAGCTTTGTAATATTTCCTGAAAAGTGCTCATTAATGCTTCTGCAGGGATCAACTAGGGCTGTTAGAAATAAGTAGGCCCTGAAATGATGATGAAAAATAGCCCATAATTTACTGCAGCACCAAGAAACATCTGTTTTCTGATCTGTCAGTGAGGGCACATTCTCACACCAGACAGCTGACACATTTGTAGTGGAGGGTCAAAAGGGCTTGTCTCATCCCATGTTGGAGCCCTTTTAATGGACATTTGTGCAGCCTTGCTTTTTGCTCCATGACTCATGCATCATTTTAGAGCAATTTAACAATTAGCAGTCCTGCCAATTGAATTGAAGATGCAAGCTGTATTTCAGCTGTGATTTTTAAAAACGTATACAGCTTTTTTCTTTAAAAAGTATCAAATTTCATGTAAGGAAAATATATAGTCGAATATAAGCAAATTCTCTCTGATTTAATTATATACATGCTTTTGAACTGATAACCAACAAAGCTATGATTTAAATTGTGTGACTGTTTTGCCTTACATTTCAAAACACAGGCTTCAAGGATGAACTTTCTTTGCAGAAGTGTTGGTCACACAAATTCTTTGGCAGGGAGATGGGTGGACTTTAGAAGCACATATATTCACGCTTTAAAAGGTGTATATACATTAGACCCTCAATTATTGCGGGAGTTACTTTCCACACACCCACTATACGTGAAAAACCTCAAAGTAGGAACAATATTTACTATTTTTATGTATTTTAAGGCTTTATAAAGGCTTCCCACACTCCTACAATGTCCTAAACTCTTAAACCTACGTCATTTTAAATTGCATACAAGTACTGGACGTAGAGTACTGCAAAACTTTACTCACCAGCTCTGCAGACCAGCAGCTCGGTTCCAGGCTAGCTCTATTCCAGTTGGGCAGACCTACCCTGCAGTGATGAAGCCCAAGTTTATGTGCACGTGGATAACTGAACTTCAGGAAGCTTTGGGATTATTTGCGACTTTCCTGACAGTTTTTTAAGCTTAATGGATAGTATAGATTTACGTTGGAAAACGTTCCCTCCATTTTGGCAGAAAGTGGCGTACCTAAGCACTGTTGGCTTCTGGGTAGTGTAGTCCTTTTGACTGGCCTTACAGCAGACCCGGCTGCAGAAACAATTCAATGGGGGGGGGGCATTCTATTTTTTCAAGGGGGCATATTTTTTTCAACATTTTATTTGCTTCAAGTTGAACAGCGGCTCTGTGACCACTCCTGGAACTCGACCATTCCTTTGTTAGGTCTAATGCTCCTTTTTTCAGGCAGACAACTTTTACTCAAATGTGTTTACTGCAGTTAAAATGACACATTGGTTTTACTTTGTGTTAAATAAAAACTTTCAAAGGTATATTCATTCCTTATTATTCTTATTTTGCTTAATGACATTTAACTCTGCATGTCATCCCTGAAATTCTGACACACAGAATCACAAGTCCAAGTGTGAACTGTGTCACAGAGTAAACACAATAAAAACATGTATTATCTGCAGTATTGTTCATTAAAATGGCTCAACACTATTAATGTATTACAGAACATATACATACAGTAGGCACATTTGATATTGTAGGCCATTGCACTAGTTAATACTTTCAGCAAGTGATTTTACTTTAATACTTTAAGTATTTTTAAAAGCAAGTACTTATTTACTTTTACTTAAGTAAAAACATTAATATGGTACTTCTACTTTTACTAGAGTACATTTTGTCTGTTTATTTGTACTTTTACTTAAGTACAGTGTTTGAGTACTTTCTCCACCACACAGCACACCACAATTATGCAAGATTAATGTTATGCAGACAGTATATCAAATAAACAAAATACTGTACATTTATTATCTGCACAGCCATAAGTTTATATTGGACTACTCATGTCACAGAAAGCACAGTGGTTCTTACCTTTAGAAGTTCTTTCTGGTCTTTTTATTTGCAACGCTTCCAAGCTAACGTTGCAGCTCAAAATCTTCCTAATCATTTCTAGCTTTTAAAAAAAGTCAGCTGACTTCAGTGCTTACGTTTCCAACTGAAATGGATGGTGCCGCTTCCTGTCTGCTCTCATTTATTCCACTGTGTCATACGTTGTCCTCTTGTTTTGTTGGAAAAAAGTTAGAATATCCATGATACACGGACAATGGTGAGCGTGTGTTTCTGTTTGAAACAGCTAGTTTGCACCCGCCCCCCTCGAACTGTAGTTGGCTAGAATGTTGCCTTGGCTTCATTGATTGGTTGAATTGTATGACGGACAAACAAAGATAGGAAAAATAGAAGGATGCACACTCGGAGATTAAAAACAAACAAACAAAAAACTTCCCGTCGTCCAGTCTGTCAGGGGGGGCAGAGCTGACTCTGCGGGGGGGGCAATGCACCTCAATGCCCGCCCATGCCGCCGGGCCTGGATTTGATGATGATGNACTGGCCTTACAGTATAGGCTTATTGAACGAAAACTGGAGGTGCCTGTCCGAAGTATTTTTTTCATTAACTTTTTCTCACATACATCCCAATCACTTGAGTATTATTAAAGTTGACATTGGTTGAAATACCATGTAAAAGCGACTCTGCAAAAGTCAAACCGTAAAGTAGCGAGGGGATAATGTATGCTCTTTTCTGTGGAATGAGAACTACCACTTGGATCTGACAAGCGGTACATTCGGAGCTCTGATAAACATTGTGGCTGTTTAAATCTTCTTCAGTTTATGGTTTTAGAGGCATTACTGCTGTGACGGGCATTTATAAAGCCAAAGAGCTGCTTTTCTTGCTGCCACTCGCTATGCCACATCAAGCTAATCTTTTATTGGCTTCCACATTCGGCAGGAGAACAGTTTCGCATGCTCATTGATAAGTAAAGATGAAACCTGTGTAGTTCTATTTTAATTTCCTGTAAAAGAAAATGTAAGTTGGTGAAGATCCCCAGTCGTCCAGGACCTGGTGAATTCAAAAAGGTTCAAGACAAAACAACTGGACTTAATTTGTAACAGAAGTAGAATGAGTGAGGTGAAGTTTTTGGGTGTTATCATTGATGACAAACTGACATGGAAACAACACATAAATTCTGTAAGAATAAAAATAGCTAAATCGATTGCAGTACTGTACAAAGTCAGAGACCTATTGAATGATAAAGCTCTATATTTGTTGTATAACACAATCATTGTTCCACACTTAATCTATTGCATTGATGTTTGGGGGAATGCGTGTAAAACAATCACAAAACCTATTTTTGTATTACAGAAAAGAGCTGTAAGAATTATCACTAGAAAGCATTATCGTCATCCATCAAGTACATTATTCTATCACCTAAAGTTATTGAAGTTCCATGATTTGGTAGACTATAATATCTTATCAGTTATGTATAGAGCTCAAAATAATGCATTACCTTTAAATATCCAAATGCACTTTGTTAAAAGACAAAGTTGTTATAATCTTAAGGGGACAGAGTTGTTTGTAAAACCACAATTCAGAACCAGTTTGAAGGGACGTTCTACCTCAATCCAGGGAATTAGATTATGGAATGGCTTGGAGAATGTAGTTAAAAATGCCAAGTCAATTTTTACATTTAAAAAAATGATCAAAACAAATGTGTTAAAAAAATATATATGAAATAGCGTAATGTGTATTGTATCAATTAGAAAATTAGAGTTAGTCATTTTGTACTGTTGTAAATTTGTATTGTATCAATTAGAAAATTAGAAAGAGTTAGTCATTTTGTACTGTTGGTTGAAGATTATTATTGTTAAATCTGATTGTTGAAAAAGTTGGTTGAAGATTATTATTGTTTACATGGCTGATTATTGTTGTTTAATCTGATTGTTGTAAGTAAGGGGCAGATATAATAAGATTTATTCTTCTTTCTGCTACCTTTCATTTTTTTACATTTTGTACACTATCATTTAATGAGATTGTCTTGTATAGTTTCTTCTGTAAAAAAATGAACAAATTTAATAAACATAAACAAACATAAACATAAGTCGTTTTGCTTCTCATCTGAAGAGCTTTCTCCATTCAACGGACAGAGAATGTGGGGTTCGAGTTATAAAGCTGAGGTGAACTAGATACATATGCAGATTGCCCTGTCAGTCCTCACAATAGGGGTTTGTTAGGGTCTTTGTTAGTTTGACTCAGTGGAGTCATTCTGGTGGCACGTATGAAATTCCTGATATATATGAAAATTACTGGGTATCAGGCCTAAAACTGCATTACTGTATATGTTTTTGAAAGTTGAAATCTGTGACCACCTCCTCTGTTTAAAGATGCTTTCTCTCATTTGACATAAATAGCTTCATTCACCCACCCCCTTTTCAAACCATCTGTCTTCTTGGTCCAAAATGTGAACATTTTGGTCCACAAATGAGTGTCCCTTCTCCTTGAGGTGTAGGTGAACTGCAGAGTCTTATCCTGAAGTAAATGTATCTAACTGCTGCTTTTTGCTTTGCCTTTTTTAATCTCACCATTTCTTGTTTGCGCTCATGACAAAGCTCTGTATATTTTTCATAAACTGATCAAAACAGTACATGGCTATTATTATATTTAAAAAAAGATAAAATGTTGACTTTACTCATTGCTGCTATTTGCAAGCCTTTTTGCACATGATGAATCACCCCTCTTATAGATCAGTTATAGTAATGCAAGCAAGTACACTATTTACAGTGATTTATGTTGCAAACACCCTTGTGTCTTTAGCGTAAACAAGTGTAATTTGGATAGTTATTCCCTTCACTAATGGCAAACCTTGTCAGGAACTGTGCCAAACATGACAATGATAAATTTATGTGCGCATATGAAATTAATGGACACCTTGTTTTGGGTTTGAACCAACCTAATAGAGTTTTTACATCTTTTTGATATTACTGTAATGAGAGATGTGCAGTGAAATTTCTTTGTGCCTCTGCCAAGTTCAAGTGCACATACGGAAAACGGCTGTAATGACTAATGCAGCGACAGCCAAGATGGAAGATGCAGGAGTGAAAATGGATGAGGTCATACAGGCCAACTGGATGCTAAAGATGTAGACGGTTAATTTAAAGATTAAAAAGTAGGAGGAGCCATACCATCCGCTTGCAAAATCTTTGTGTGTTTCAGTCAGTGAGTGAAAGCATTTACCAGTTGTGACTTTCAGTCATTTGTCTTCAACCCAGTCACATCGAACAGGACTCAATAAAGGCAGGAATGCATGCCAACTTTCTGCTTGAGCAGTAGGGAAAAAAATCACAAACAAATGAAAGAGCAGCTGAAGTAATGGATCCCAGCAGAATGAAAGCAAGCTCTTATTCTGATTAAACATTAGGCCAATCAAATGAAATAAATCTATAATGAATTGATTATATTGGCTCTCTTGTTACGTGCCAGGCTGGGGAGTTTTGTCCCACAATGTGAAATGTTTTGCAGCGCTGAGTGAAAGTGGACTGGCTCACAAATACTGTATCCAGATTTTTCTATTCCAGTTTTATTTGAGGAGCCATGAAAGAAGCTGCACAAAAAAACAGCTCAAGGCAACAACATGGTAGAGCATCACTGCTTCTTTACTGATGACCATGTTTGATGACAAATCATGGTCACTACAACGCAATCATTATTCTTCTCTGCACCCAGTTAGAGTTACAATTAAAGTGCAAGTGATAGATGATGGAGGCAATTTACAGTAGTTAAAATAAAAGGCTACATTTCTTAACAGTGCTAGACTATGATTGATCTATGCATTTATTATTAGCTTGTCTAATGCATGCAGAGGAAGTTTGATACATACATGTAATGCATAGTTTTTAACATGAGAAACGTCTTTCAGATACTAATTATACGATAGATGAGACGTGCACAATATGCTGATTTGTATTGAATCATTCAAACTGACCAGACTTTTAGTGTCAGTATATTGCATGGTTGCTGATTTTTTTGTGATTCTTTAATGGCTGTTTTACCTTCTCGACTTTTTCTAAGAAACATTCTCCAATCTACAACCTTAAGCTAGAAAATGTCAAATTGTCTTTCCATTTATACAAAAAACTTTGGTTTCAAAATGAAGAAGAGCCTTGTGTTTTATTTTCAACACAAAAAAACATAAAAGTAGGGCAAATTTCAGTGTCATTTTCAATGTCGTCTGCAAACTGTCATTGTGAAGCTATCTTTTTGTGAACGTTTCGTTTTGTCTAAACTCAACCAGGAACTTTTTGCCTGAACTTGCTGTAACAAACAAGAGTTTAAAAAAAAGTAACTTTAACTGAGAAAAACATTTTTATCAGGACACTTTTACTTGTTCTTACCTGCTCAGATAAATTCTGTTGGAATAAACGTTCCTACTGCTTCATGATAATTGTGCACCTTATAGACAAAAAAAGTTTGACAAATCGTCCACAGTTTGGGAGCTAAAATCAAAGATTTGGGTGAATATGTTGACTGCATAAAAGATGTTATGGCTTTTCTTGACTGTTCAATCAGAAATGGTTTTAAACGCTGACCTAAAAGCTCTACCAAAAGCTGACTTTTCTTGCTCAATTCGAAATAAGCCAGAACATTGCTCATTTAGTTTACATCAGAGTATTCAAATGTAGCAAAACAACAATGTTCTTGTGCCGACACTGCTTTATAAATGAATAATGCAGTCATCAAAATAAAAATACATAAACATGTATATAAACTCACTTTAAAGGGGACCAAAGATGCAAAAGTCACTTTTTAATGTTTTTTTTTTACTCAACTTTGGTATGTACTTCTTAAAAAAACAGTCCTAGTGCCAAAAAAATGCACCCAGTGTTTTATTTACTCTAAGTATATTTATTTTTCAGTGATATAAATGTCTCGTTTTCATGGGGACAACCCACCCCAACCTGAGTCCAGCCCCTCACCTAGCAACCTCTGGTGATGCTCCATCCACTTCAGTATAAAAGACGTCACGGTTGTTTTTCTTGAGTTCATCTCAGAGTTCGATGTTTTGTTGTTGTTAAAATGCAGTACCGCTAATAACTAATTATCTATCAGTAAAAACGAAAAAACTTATTTACGGGCTCTTAAATCAACCGGACGACTGCTCACGGACCATATCCGTTCCGCGCCGGATGTGGTCCGTGAAAAAAAGCGGTCCCCGCTAGAGAGAGCGTGTATAGCAGTTAGCAGCCAGTGTGTTACTCTGCAGCCTTATTGCTTGTTTTCGAAGAGTCAGACGAAGAGTTTTTAACATGGAGGGTGAACTTATGGATGTTTCTCAGCGGCCTACGCGACGCGTCAGCGCCTCATTTGCCCTGCCCAAAATGGCGTCTGCCTCTGGGTCTGACTCAGGGTCCCCTTTGGAGGGCGGAGTTAATGTAAACAGATTTTTGAAGGGCGTGGCCTTATCATAAACAGCCTGTCCGGAACGGAAATCAGAAAAGGCACAACTAGAAAGGGGATATTTTATTATCTAAGAATTATTTTGTGCATTAAATTGCATGAACATGGTCTGGATAGCCCACAGACATACCATAAAAATTTATAAGACCAATATTTGGTCCCCTTTAAAACTAAACTATTTTGCAAGCATTTGATATATCATATTTCATATCGGGTGGATTTGATGCATGCACTAATATACACACAGTTATCACCCAACAATGTTCACTTTATTTACAGAACTTGTTACTGAGCATCAAGATTCCCCAAAAAAAGTTGTCTAAAAATAAAATGCTCTGATTCTGCAGAATGCCATCATTAGCATATTTACAAACAAAACCAGCTGGCAGTGCACGACTAATAATTTTTCAGCACCCATGTGAGGCAGTTGGAAAGTTATTACTCTGAAAGATTTTGCTGCCTATCGTAAAGTGCACGTCGTGGCAGGTTGATTTCAAAGCTCACTGCCTTTAGGTGTCCACCATCTGGTTCATTGCTGTAAATGTCAGAAAATTTAAAGCCAAAGGTTGGACATTGAGGTTCTTGCCACCAAGCCGAGAGCAATTATTGACTTTCACTATGCAGCTTTGGCTAACTTGACAAGAAGAGGGAGCAAAAAAATAATAATACTGGCTTGAGCCATGTGCAATCCCTCAAAGACCTTCTGTGAGACACATGGGCAGCTGGGGGAGAGATTGATCCATGCGCTGGCCCTCTCTGCAGGCACTCATTTAAATAAAAAGATACTTTTTTTATAGAGTGGTGCAAGACCATCAAAAGAGTCAATATGTCTCTGTGAAGAATGGAACAAGAGTCGTGATTCTCAAGGGACTATGCAGGAGAATAAAGAGCTGATGTGAATCACTAATAAGGGAAATGGTTAGGATTTTTGTAAGGAAGAAAATGGGAGGTAATTGATGCAGAAAGGCCATTTTTGTTGTCTCAAAATGATAAACTATCAATTCAAATTTTTTTTAATTTTTTAATTTTTATTTATTTTTTTCATTTCATATTTAAAACACAAAACACAATTTACAAAACCACATGATAAAAGTAAACAATACATAAAATGAAAGGTGGCAGAAGAAGAAAATAATCTTATCTTATCTGCCCCTTCTTTAAAACAAAATTAACTCTAAATATCAATTCAAACAGCGGCCATCTATAATATAACATAACAAATAACTAATCACAATTTTCCATATATATAGTACATTTGAGATAAACTAATTTAAATGTATATTTTCAAAAATTTAGTCTTAATCATTTTCTTGAACATAGGCACTGTCTTTACTATTTTAACATCATTTTCCAAACCATTCCACAGACTTATACCCTGAATTAAAGTAGACCGACCCTTCAAACTAGTCCTGTACTGTGGTTTTACAAAAATGTCCATTCCCTTAAGATTATAAGTGCTTTTTTTATTAGTTTGAATGTATGGAGGTACTCTGTATGGAGGTAGCGTGTAGTTCTGAGCTTTAAACAATATTAAATAATATTGTAGTCAACCAAATCATAGAACTTCAATAATTTCAATTGATAAAATAAAATACTAGATGGATGACAGTAATGCTTTCTTGTAATAATTCTTATTGCTCTTTTCTGTAAAATAAAAACTGGCCTAGTTATAGTTTTACACGCAGTTCCCCAAACATCTATACAATAAATTAAATGTGGCACTATAGCAAATACAAGGCTTTATCATTCAATAAATCCCTAAATTTTTACAGCACTGCAATGGACTTGGACATCTTCTTACAAAACTTATGTGCTGTTTCCATGACAGTTCATCATCAATAATTATACCCAAAAACTTTATCTCCCTTACCCTGTTTATCTCAACACCATCATTTTTTAATGGAACGTCGACAGTTATCCTTTTTTTAAAACTAAATATCATAAAATTAGTTTTATCAAGGTTCAATGATAACTTATTTAATTTAAACCAAGTTTGTATTTTAACAAACTCAATATTTATTTATTTAATTTAGTTGTACAGTGCCAAGTTACAACAGAAACATTTGCATACATAAAAAGTAGGTTAACATTTTTTATCTTAGGAGCCAGCAGATTGTTTTAAATCTTCACTTCATCACAGTCTCCCATCCTGAGCAAGCACGAAGGCAACAGTGGAAAGGAAAAACTCCTTCACTGTAAGAAACCTCCAGCAGGACTAGGCTCAGGACAAGTGGCCATCTGCTTTGACCAGCTGGGTTTGAGAGGAACAGATGCACAGGTTCAGAATGGAGGCGAGCATGTTAAAACGGAGCTAATTTAAAACGCAAACTATTCATTTAAGGAAATGAGGTAAATTTGTTCTCCAGTAGTCTTAAGCTTAAGGCAGCATAACAAGCCAACCCTAACTATAGGATTAAAAAAAAAAAGGAAAGTCCCAGTCTTAAAACTGGACAATGTGTCAGCCTCACAGACAGAAACTGGAAGTTGGTTCCAAGAGAGGAGCCTGATAACTGAAATATCTTCCTCCTATTTTGCTTATGGATACTCTAGGAACCACAAGTAAACCTGGAGTCTGAGAGCAAAAGTCCTCATTGAACAATTAGATATCTAATACAATATGGAGCTAGGTTGTTGAGAGCTTTGTAGGTTAGACGATTTTGAATACTATTCTGAATTCAACAAGGAGCCAATGGAAAGATGTCATAAGTCCTCTGTCTTAAAGACAATTGATCTAAAACTACTGCAATATGTTTGGAACTAAGCTCCAGCCTTTATGGAGGCCAGTGCGTCTGAGGGTGAATATTTCTCATTGCACCGGGTGTCAAATGTTTGTTGTGAAACTTCTCAATCAACTCAACTCTCAATTGAGTTCATGTCCTTTGTTAAAACATGTGTCAGTTGATATAAAAATAAAAGTTGGGACTAATTAGAGGGTGCTTTGCCTTGCTGCTCAAATTTGTTCCAGACTCGGAGAAGCTTCTTATCACTAAAAGGTCATAAACCGACTCAAGGGGGCTCTTAAGTGCGTCCTCTGGCTCCCAATCTGTCCTCAACGCCATTCCACATTTAGCATCAGAAAGGAGGTAAAATAATAAATTTGAACCAGTCATGTAGGAATTGAATATCAGAGGAGGGTAACTGGGATTTGACTTTATTCTCAGAGACAAAAGCCATAACCAATAGTTGAAACATGTCCAAGGAGATTCAAGTCATCAAGCATAGGATTTTAGAGTGTTTTTAAGACACAGCCTCATGCCCAGAATCTTAAGCCTGGTTTATACTTCTTGTCGCACGTCTTTTACCCCCCGTTGAGTGCCCAGCGATGATGTAATTGCGTGTGTGTCACCGACCTCATTTGAGTGTTTATACTTTGAAAAGACTGGGGGATACATTATAGTGATCCCTCCCTCTTCCCTCCCACTGCATACGTCACGCGCACTCCCACCGGACCGCCTCGGCGATTTTCTCTTCAAAACTATCCATGTCAAAGCAAAAACAAAAACCGGCTTCTGGAAAGCCGTTTTCGCACTGCACAGCCCTCCCCTGAATGAAATTCAGCTCGCGCTGAAAGGCGGAAATGCTCTGATGGGTGCGCGCTTCGTGTTATTATTTACCTTCTGAAATAAGCTGATTTGTAATCAGTTGTTAACAAAAATTTAACTCAGAAACACTAATATATATATTCAGCTAACACTTTTTTTTTTTGGCGTTTCTGTAGTTATATTTTAATGAAATTCAGCTCGCGCTGAAAGGCGCAAACAAAAAACGCCCACAAACTTTGAACCAATCACACGCTGCGAGCCGCATCGTCCGCGTCTCGGAGTTCTGACAGGGGGCCATGTACAAGACAGCTGTCACCGGGGGATCGCAGCGGGAGTGCAGACTGAAGTTGCACAACTTTTTTTCACTCAACGGGGGGTAAAAGACGTGCGACAACAAGTATAAACCAGGCTTTACTCGAACCTTTCTTGATCACTGAGTTGGCTGGTAAAACTGTGAATCAGGGCTTCTTTTTTTTTTTTTTTGACCCAGCAAGAACACAGTGATTAATTACATCTAAATGTATTGTCTTCCGTCTGGCAGGGTTACTTATGTCCTTAGGATAAATGACTACTCAAACTGCTCCCTTTTCATCAGCAGAGAGGTCATTTAGCCATTAAAAGTGTAATAATTTGAGTGCAAATGGGCCATTTTCAGCAATTATTTAAATGCTTTTCTTATTAACATGCACATTAGCAGTGCTTCTTCAAACAATTTGAAAATAAATCTGTAGGGCCATAAGTATGACTGGGTTTGAGTTCAGACAAACATATAAAATATCTTAAATGGTTGCAAATTCATGCAGGAAAAGCTAAATGACGATTAAAATTTAAGGAAAAAACTACTTTTTTTTTTACTATTAAGAAAATGTAAATTGTCCAAATAGTTTCAGTTTAACCTGAGTCTCGTTAAGTATAAATAGTTTATCTTTGCTCATGTTGACAAAACTTGACTGATTACTTTAAAGCCCCACTGACATGATTTTTTAATTTTTATAAAATTGCTTAAACTATATATATATATATCTTTTATCATTTAAATATGTTCATTTTTGCAAACAAAATGATAAATCACTTTAATTTTGCTAAGTGATTTTGAACTTCAAGCCGCGTTTAATCGTGGGAAATCCGATTACATTCGAATGCACCATCTGTGACGTAACACCGGGCAGAGCTCTGGGCTTGTCACAGTGCACGGGTATGAGCAGCTCCACATGAAGGTAAGTCTGATACAGCATCAGACCTAAATTAGATCCTGTTGTTTTTTTATTGTTCCATCACCCAAACTATTTTCT
>JBBPBX010004526.1:23221-33255 GCA_038048925.1 Garcialebias charrua | reverse complement strand
TATATATACTATAAGTAAATTTTTCACATTTACCCAAGCAACATTTGATTTAAATGAGACAACAACAAAAAATAACAGAAATGTACCTTTAAATACAGTAAAAAGTAAGGTGCTAAAGACTGTGGCATCATTTGGTGAATATGCTGTATTTTTACTTAAAAACAAGTCAACGTTACTTTTTATTTATTATAAAAGGTAGAATATCAGTCCCTTGTTCCAAGGGTAGAGACATTTTTGGATCTTTTCTGTTGCTCTTTTTACTTAATTTTAGACGTGGTTATTCATGCATGGAGCCGTTTCTTATCTGCTGTCGCCGCTAATATTGTCAGAAAAGAAATGCTTGATTCAATCAGATTGCTGTGCTGAGTAAAGATCCTTTAAATTCAGTTTTGCACATTAATCTTTAAATCACAACATGACTGGAAATGAGCAGGGAGTAAATTTTCCAGTGTCAAATGTAGACACAGACTATAATTTGTGCAGTGATGACACTCGGTGTTAGCGTGATTATTGTCTTCATGTATTTATATTTTTAATGCGGGAACATTTGTTTTATGTCTGCAATGTTGCCTTCGGCTTTCCTTTCAGGAGACAGACTTAAAGTCAAATCAGTGTTCATGCTTGTCAAATTGTTGACGGCCCTCTGAGAGCACATAAATGTAAAACTGCATGATATTTATTAGTGTCTCGTTGCAAAAAGAACACCAGTATCTGACTGTTCTCAAACAGCGGAAGGCAAATAAATGACTTCACAATGAAAAATCATCTGGTAAAATGTGTGTTGTGTTCAATGAGAAAAGAAAAGGAGACAAAGGCTTATTTTCTCCATACAGTATAAGCAGAGCAAATGTTTAGGGTGAAGCAATGACATGAGCAATGCATCTCTTAAGGACTTCTTGTTTTAAGTTTTTGTATCGGCACCAGGTCAGAAATTAGTGTTATGAACAGTTTTTTTAATCTTTATTTCATTGTCCAGTCTTCAACACTGTTCAGTTCAGATTACTACTGGCACTGAAAACTAGTTTGAGTGAACTCTTTTTTGACATAAAAAAAAGATTTTACCTACTCATTTCAGCCACTGCATCGTTCAGGTCAACATCAGAGCCTTTTTATTATCTAACTGTTAAGGTGACATATTTAACACAGCTCAAACCTATGGAGAATGATGTAAATTCTTTGTTGATAAAGCTCAAGTGTGTGCTGGGTAAAAATACATTTGAGGTTGATTTAAAAAGTACACAGTGCAAGGTTCACTATGGGATTTACTCATCTTTGATTCATAATAGTAACTACTGTTGACTTTGCATCCAGCCATCCATTATGTCCTCATTATTCTGTGCAGTACTGCAGGGAGCTGGTGCCTATAGAGAGGCGGGAAACACATCGGTCCAACGAAAAGACAAACAACTATTTACTCTTAGTGACTATTTAGTCACTAATTAACCTAAATGACCTGTTTGGCATGTATGGGTGGAAACTAGCATCCTGAAAAAATAAACCACACATGTAACGCCACAAAAAAAATTGCTGCTGGTGTTTGAACCTGCAGCCTTCTTAGAGCAAGGCAATAGCTCTAAGCACTGCCCTGCCATGTCACTCCAGTTTTCACATAATACAGTTGGTTACTTATTAAAAATAGAAAACTGTAATTAAAGAGAGATTTTCTGTCAAGCCTTTCCCCCTAAAGACTCCCACTTGATTTGTTCTGGTGTAGTCTGCAGCTGTGGGTTGGAAGGATCCAGGTTCACTGTATAAAAGCTTGAAGACATTAGCTAAATTATGCATTGTCTGTCATATTCTGTGTGCTCCTGTTAATTATGGTTAAATTGTGCAGATTTGTTTTGATACCTTTATTTTGCAAAAGTCAAGTTTTGACACGTGAGGCTGTGCAGGTACATGAATGCTGCATTTAGCAGCAGAATGAAGTAAGTGTCTCTTAAACATTATCTTTAGTTCAGTTTGGATCGTCACAGTGGAGGTTTATCTGACTGCCAGTGTACAGGTGACGTTCAGACACAGCATGTCTGTTGAATCTTACTGCTGTCCATCGAGTGGGCGGAACTATATATCTCTGTGGGTTGATATCACTTCTAGCCGGATCAAACATCGGCTGACTGAGGAGCAGATCCAGTCACTGCGGGGGGTCAGGGGATCGGTGCTTTGTCATCGATAAGTGCAACTCCACTCTTGCCTTGGTTCTTAAGTGATTTTCTATTGTGACTGATCTCCCTACTCTGTAGGCAGGATCGTCTATGCAAAGTGGGTGATATCTTAGCTGCTCATTGTGTTCAAACCACTCTGCTCATTGTGGCCCTTAATCACCCTATAATCTGACTTCAATATCATTAGCTAATTTTGGGACTGCTTATAAGTCCGGGTGTAGACATGATGTGCCATCATGTCCGATATCTCTCTATAAATGTGCTCATTCAGTCCCCTACCATCAACAAGATCAGAGAGGAAATGGAGGTTCAGTTGTAGATTACAGATTTGCTGGGCGGGTCATCCAGTGATGTACTCTGCTGGCCAATCAATGGCTGCTGTCTGCTTACATCAAAATCATCATCTCAGAGCTGTCCACTTCGAACCACGAACAAGATGGTCCCGTAACCCAGGCTGAGTGGAAAGGAAGTGGAAAGGCCGAGTATGTACCTGACATTTACCTGATGAATGCTGGCTATGTACCGGGTATGAAATGGGTACACACCTTGTGGGATCAGGCTTCATTATCAAGTGACTTGTATACAGTACCTAGTTTGTACCTTGTACTTACTGGGCACTGGTACATACCTGTGACTTCCCTGGGATGTAGCAGGTATACATCTGGCACTGTAATGTACTGGGTACATGCTTTATAGTTACTAGGGATTTATCTTACTTTGCTAGTATGTATCAGGTACATAACTGGTACATAATGAATACGTACCTATACTCACCAGGTAAGTATCAGTTGCAGCCAGTAAGTATATGTACATTGTACTGTATATATTTGCTATACAAAGTATAGTGGGTTGTAAAATGTCGTGCTTCTCTATTCCATTAGAAACGTCTAGTACTAAAAGTACCAAAACCACACAATGGTCTAGATTGAGGACAAATAAACCAGAGGAATCTGATGAAAAAAGTCTGGGTTCACTCCGTAGAAGACACTGGGACCTCCAAGCAACCCCTCCCCACTTGAGAGGCTCCCTGAGTCGGCAAGCAGCACCCAGCTTGACCGATGAGGCTGGAAGTAGTTCTGATCTGGTTCTGAGTGGCTCTCTGCAACAATTGAACGCCAAAGTCACTAAGTACGGATTTTTTTAGTCAGGTTCGGATCAAATCAAAAATTTCCCTCCATTATGGCAGAAAGCAGTGGGCCGGAAGTACTGTTGAATTCTGTGAAGTGCACTGTTGCCTTGTGGGTTATGTTGTTCTTTTGGACACAGCATGTCTGTTGAATCTTACTGCTGTCCATCGAGTGGGCGGAACTATCAACTAATTTTGATCATGGCCTTAAGTAAAGGCTTATTGAAAGAAAATTACAAAATCGTAGCACCTGTCAATGGTATTTTTTTCTCAATAACTTATTATATGTACGGTCCCAATCACGTGAGTAATATTAAAGTTGACAATCGTAGAAAAACTGCAAAAGAGCGAGTCCGCGTAAGCGGAACCATGAAATAGTGAGGGACTACTGTATGTCCCTCTAGTCAGGTGTGCAAGACATCCTAAAAAGTTTATAAAAATTGGAATTAAATTTACAATTTCATAAACCTGAGACTGGAGCACATCAAGTGTGTGAGCATTTTGGAGTTGAAAAGATGTCTAACCCTACATTTAAGATAAAAGTTAATGTTTTGTAGACATCTACATTTAGTTTGGGATGCCAAAATGAAGTCTGCATTTAGCTAAAATTGGTCATACATGTTTTAAGGGTCAAACTGGAGCCTTTCGATTACAAACCCTACCTGCATCCAGCTGCTCTAAACAACATTCTGTTACAGGCATTATTTTTTATATACTCTGCATAGTCACTGTAGTAATATGATGTGTATCATTCAGATGATTGCAACCCATTTTATAACATAATCAGGCACTCCTGGGAGTATGAATGATGAATAAATAGATTTTCTTTTCAGTATGTAAACAATTTACACAGGATATATAGACTGTCATCCCTTCCTAATTTCGAGATCACTACAATAAACAGAAATGCACCACTGAAGATGCAGCCCAGTCCATTAAAGGTAGCGGTCATTAGACTTTTAAATAATGTGCTTGTTTATCGTAATGGCCAAGGATGTCCCGGTCAGAAAAGCCTTTTTCTTTCTCCTTGTCTGTTGTTGAGCGTCCTCTCCTGATAAATATCCCATTAATGTTGTGTTCCTCTTGGTGGCCTGGCCAAGTGGGAATACGGTTTGGCCACACACACACACAGAGTCAGTGTGACGTGCTCGTGCTTGCCTAAACGCACACGTCAACTCATGCCTCACAGGG
The DNA here is from genome assembly GCA_038048925.1 of Garcialebias charrua. NCBI lineage: Eukaryota > Metazoa > Chordata > Actinopteri > Cyprinodontiformes > Rivulidae > Garcialebias > Garcialebias charrua. The sequence continues at coordinate 28,776 of JBBPBX010004526.1, read as the reverse complement.
CAAACACACAAGAATATCATTAGTTCTTGTCCCTCCAGTGTGTTGCAGCCGCACAGTGGAGCAGTTGTTAGTGACTGTCATACAGAAGCCACTAATTTAAGTTCCACTGGACCTGCCTAGTTTGCAGGAATATGCAGCACCATCCTGCAGGCAAATCGTGTTTCCCAATCTGTCACTCCCCCTTCTCTCCTCCATAACAACCCCACACCATGTCCTTATGTTTGCTACTTAAAGAAAAGGTTAAACAAAAGAAAAACTGTGTATTCAACTCACTGTCCTTTTATCTCATTAAACAGTTTTGAAGTAAGAGGATAAATCAATATCACCTGCCTGTCACAACAATGCATTATGGAAGTAGCTGTCAAGCTCAGCTCAAGTATTTGTCATAGTTTGGGTCTTTTTATGAGTTTTATTTTGAATTACACTTTATTTGGGTTTCTTGGGTTTCATTTTGAGTCTAGACCGTGTTAGTAATCCAGTTCAGTTCATGTTCTACTCTTGTAATTTTGATCACGGCCTTAAGGTCTCCATCAATACATAGTTCCCATGTGACGTCATATCTGTGGGTTGTCCTGTTTGACCCTCCCACTTGTAGGTTTAGCTGCAGTTTGAGCGCATTCAAATGGATGTCCATTTTTCACGTTGTTTTTTTTTGTTAATTTCTAATTAATTACAATGGTTACTTCGTGTTGTGTCAGTGGGTGTTCCAGTCGGGTAGACGTTTGGGCAACGCGCAGGTTTCACTCAATCAAAAAAAAAAGTAAACATGAAGGATTTATCTCATCGGAGGAGCTGACAGCTGCAGCTTGCAGCCCCAACTCTGCTCGGATCTGCTCTGAAGACATCTGCCTTTGGCCGGTAAACAAAATATTCTACATAAATCATTTTATGAAACAATGTTAGAGTACAACTGTCTGTGTGTTAGAGCTGGTTTTTTTTTCATTATTTAGCGACACCGTCTTGCATGCTGTGGTTAGCTTAGCATCTCGCTAACGCAACAATGGCTGGCCTCACGGTCCAAGCCGGTCCTCCGGACCGGCTTGGAGACCACCCCAGTGGGGAAAGGAGGACTGGAGCCAAGTCTGCGGGCGACGCGTCGGTCCCATGGGACGTGCCCCCGCAACGGTTCCACGCCGTCTGACCTGAGCGAGGGACCCTCCGCTCCAGTGCTAACAACATGCTACGGTAACACTCAAAAGTGCTGGTGCTGGCTGTGTGTTATTTTAGTTAAACCTTTATTTAGCTGGTTAGATATGATTGAGACAGTTTACACATCTTTTTTGGATTTAAAGCTGTGAAGCTCCGTGTGCGCTCCTTGTAGTAATTAAATAATTAATGATATCAGAGTAACTTGTGACTAGTTGTCTGATTCGTCTGCCATGATTTCTTTCTCAAACTCAACTCCGACCACTGCCATGTTCTCTTGTTCCTTGGTGAAGCTGTGGGGTGGCTGTGTTTTTGTCCGTATAATTTGCTCTGGTTGTTCGTGTCTGAGCTGGAGGGACCCTCCGCTCCAGTGCTAACTCTATGCTAACCTCCAACACGCTCTGGTTGTTCGTGTCTGCTTGTTCGCCATCTTTGCCTTTCTTCTGCCTACAGATATGGTGCGGACGGAGCTATTGCGCAATACTGGGGCGTGTCTGGGAACTATAGTTCCTGGTTCCAGCTTCTTACAAGACCACCTGGAGTTCGTTAATAATCAGCTCACCTGTGCTCACTTATTTGCTGTTCACTGTCAGGCCGTCCTGTTAGTTCCTGCTTATGTCCTTAAACAAACACATATAGGTGCATCTAAAAAATATATACAGTGTTGTGAAATTTTCTTCCATTTATTTATTATTTATTTATTTATATGCTTTCTGAATGTCAACTGTTGTCACTGTCGTGTTGTCATCATTCTTTGTTAAAAACAGGTCTCTCTTGTAAACGAGTCCTCGAGGCTCAATTCATTCATTCAACCTTTATTTATACAGGCTAGCCTCGTTGAGCCATGGGGACTCATTTACAAGAGGGACCTGTCTCACTCACACCCAGGGTCAATTTAGAGTTACCAATCAGCCTAACATGCATGTTTTTGGACTCAATGAGATTAACATGTATAAAAAGTTTAATTTTAATTTAANCAGTCACTGCGGGGGGTCAGGGGATCGGTGCTTTGTCATCGATAAGTGCAACTCCACTCATGCCTTGGTTCTTAAGTGATTTTCTATTGTGACTGATCTCCCTACTCTGTAGGCAGGATCGTCTATGCAAAGTGGGTGATATCTTAGCTGCTCATTGTGTTCAAACCACTCTGCTCATTGTGGCCCTTAATCACCCTATAATCTGACTTCAATATCATTAGCTAATTTTGGGACTGCTTATAAGTCCGGGTGTAGACATGATGTGCCATCATGTCCGATATCTCTCTATAAATGTGCTCATTCAGTCCCCTACCATCAACAAGATCAGAGAGGAAATGGAGGTTCAGTTGTAGATTACAGATTTGCTGGGCGGGTCATCCAGTGATGTACTCTGCTGGCCAATCAATGGCTGCTGTCTGCTTACATCAAAATGCGGGTCATCCAGTGATGTACTCTGCTGGCCAATCAATGGCTGCTGTCTGCTTACATCAAAATCATCATCTCAGAGCTGTCCACTTCGAACCACGAACAAGATGGTCCCGTAACCCAGGCTGAGTGGAAAGGAAGTGGAAAGGCCGAGTATGTACCTGACATTTACCTGATGAATGCTGGCTATGTACCGGGTATGAAATGGGTACACACCTTGTGGGATCAGGCTTCATTATCAAGTGACTTGTATACAGTACCTAGTTTGTACCTTGTACTTACTGGGCACTGGTACATACCTGTGACTTCCCTGGGATGTAGCAGGTATACATCTGGCACTGTAATGTACTGGGTACATGCTTTATAGTTACTAGGGATTTATCTTACTTTGCTAGTATGTATCAGGTACATAACTGGTACATAATGAATACGTACCTATACTCACCAGGTAAGTATCAGTTGCAGCCAGTAAGTATATGTACATTGTACTGTATATATTTGCTATACAAAGTATAGTGGGTTGTAAAATGTCGTGCTTCTCTATTCCATTAGAAACGTCTAGTACTAAAAGTACCAAAACCACACAATGGTCTAGATTGAGGACAAATAAACCAGAGGAATCTGATGAAAAAAGTCTGGGTTCACTCCGTAGAAGACACTGGGACCTCCAAGCAACCCCTCCCCACTTGAGAGGCTCCCTGAGTCGGCAAGCAGCACCCAGCTTGACCGATGAGGCTGGAAGTAGTTCTGATCTGGTTCTGAGTGGCTCTCTGCAACAATTGAACGCCAAAGTCACTAAGTACGGATTTTTTTAGTCAGGTTCGGATCAAATCAAAAATTTCCCTCCATTATGGCAGAAAGCAGTGGGCCGGAAGTACTGTTGAATTCTGTGAAGTGCACTGTTGCCTTGTGGGTTATGTTGTTCTTTTGGACACAGCATGTCTGTTGAATCTTACTGCTGTCCATCGAGTGGGCGGAACTATCAACTAATTTTGATCATGGCCTTAAGTAAAGGCTTATTGAAAGAAAATTACAAAATCGTAGCACCTGTCAATGGTATTTTTTTCTCAATAACTTATTATATGTACGGTCCCAATCACGTGAGTAATATTAAAGTTGACAATCGTAGAAAAACTGCAAAAGAGCGAGTCCGCGTAAGTGGAACCATGAAATAGTGAGGGACTACTTTATGTCCCTCTAGTCAGGTGTGCAAGACATCCTAAAAAGTTTATAAAAATTGGAATTAAATTTACAATTTCATAAACCTGAGACTGGAGCACATCAAGTGTGTGAGCATTTTGGAGTTGAAAAGATGTCTAACCCTACATTTAAGATAAAAGTTAATGTTTTGTAGACATCTACATTTAGTTTGGGATGCCAAAATGAAGTCTGCATTTAGCTAAAATTGGTCATACATGTTTTAAGGGTCAAACTGGAGCCTTTCGATTACAAACCCTACCTGCATCCAGCTGCTCTAAACAACATTCTGTTACAGGCATTATTTTTTATATACTCTGCATAGTCACTGTAGTAATATGATGTGTATCATTCAGATGATTGCAACCCATTTTATAACATAATCAGGCACTCCTGGGAGTATGAATGATGAATAAATAGATTTTCTTTTCAGTATGTAAACAATTTACACAGGATATATAGACTGTCATCCCTTCCTAATTTCGAGATCACTACAATAAACAGAAATGCACCACTGAAGATGCAGCCCAGTCCATTAAAGGTAGCGGTCATTAGACTTTTAAATAATGTGCTTGTTTATCGTAATGGCCAAGGATGTCCCGGTCAGAAAAGCCTTTTTCTTTCTCCTTGTCTGTTGTTGAGCGTCCTCTCCTGATAAATATCCCATTAATGTTGTGTTCCTCTTGGTGGCCTGGCCAAGTGGGAATACGGTTTGGCCACACACACACACAGAGTCAGTGTGACGTGCTCGTGCTTGCCTAAACGCACACGTCAACTCATGCCTCACAGGGCAAACACACAAGAATATCATTAGTTCTTGTCCCTCCAGTGTGTTGCAGCCGCACAGTGGAGCAGTTGTTAGTGACTGTCATACAGAAGCCACTAATTTAAGTTCCACTGGACCTGCCTAGTTTGCAGGAATATGCAGCACCATCCTGCAGGCAAATCGTGTTTCCCAATCTGTCACTCCCCCTTCTCTCCTCCATAACAACCCCACACCATGTCCTTATGTTTGCTACTTAAAGAAAAGGTTAAACAAAAGAAAAACTGTGTATTCAACTCACTGTCCTTTTATCTCATTAAACAGTTTTGAAGTAAGAGGATAAATCAATATCACCTGCCTGTCACAACAATGCATTATGGAAGTAGCTGTCAAGCTCAGCTCAAGTATTTGTCATAGTTTGGGTCTTTTTATGAGTTTTATTTTGAATTACACTTTATTTGGGTTTCTTGGGTTTCATTTTGAGTCTAGACCGTGTTAGTAATCCAGTTCAGTTCATGTTCTACTCTTGTAATTTTGATCATGGCCTTAAGGTCTCCATCAATAGTTCCTGGTTCCAGCTTCTTACAAGACCACCTGGAGTTCGTTAATAATCAGCTCACCTGTGCTCACTTATTTGCTGTTCACTGTCAGGCCGTCCTGTTAGTTCCTGCTTATGTCCTTAAACAAACACATATAGGTGCATCTAAAAATATATATACAGTGTTGTGAAATTTTCTTCCATTTATTTATTATTTATTTATTTATATGCTTTCTGAATGTCAACTGTTGTCACTGTCGTGTTGTCATCATTCTTTGTTAAAAACAGGTCTCTCTTGTAAACGAGTCCTCGAGGCTCAATTCATTCATTCAACCTTTATTTATGCAGGCTAGCCTCGTTGAGCCATGGGGACTCATTTACAAGAGGGACCTGTCTCACTCACACCCAGGGTCAATTTAGAGTTACCAATCAGCCTAACATGCATGTTTTTGGACTCAATGAGATTAACATGTATAAATAAAGTTTAATTTTAATTTAATTATATTTA
>JBBPBX010004526.1:923-22974 GCA_038048925.1 Garcialebias charrua | reverse complement strand
TATATATATATATATATACAGTAATGCATTTCCACAAGATGACATTTCCAGATGACCCGACTGAGAATTATTGGATTTGGTACCTGGATTATTGAGCATGAACTTTCATTTCCACAAGACATTTCTCAAATCTATGCTGTTAATTAAATAGAAGACAGCTCTGTGCATAACATGACTACATTTTGCCAGCACGTTAAAAGTTCAAATAAAACACCTTGAGTAAATATTTTACCTCAAAAATAAACAAACAAACAAAAACCCAGAGTAGCTGCTTTATTGTAGTAACGAAATTGTGCTCTGAGAAACAGAACCAACTTGGTAATAATGTTTCTGCAAAGCACTAGAGGTCAGTTGAGAGTTTTTTTTGTTTTGTTTTGTTTTGTTTTTTGTACACCACATTGCTGTGACTCCTGATTTCAGCCACGTTTGAACTGAGACCAGAGAGAATGGCAGGGTATACGGTGCAAAGGGATAAAATATTTAGCATTCTGTAGGAGTGTTATCACACCACTGGTGTTGTGGCCTGTATAGATGCACAATGTTTCTTCAGACCCTTGCTGAGAACAGTGGAAACTAAGATAGAAATGCATGATCCATTATGTTCCTGCAGATGTAACTAAGTATTTTTACAGCTGCAGGTGTGAGCATAATGTGAAAGTAAAAAGGATGTTTTCTTACAGCTTATATATTTTGTTCATCACACTTAAAAACAAAGCTCCTTGTGTGATAACTGCATGGTATGCAATCAGTAAGTTTGATACTGTAATATACTTATTTTCTGCAATTTCAATATGTTTTGATTAGAATAGATGTATTTGGTTTAGTTGAGCACTTTGAGATTTTTATTAATGAAAAGTGTGGTATAAATTGAATTTATTATTATTATTATTATTATTATTATTATTATTATTATTATTATTATTATTATTATTATAGTTTTGTATAAGAAATGGCAGATTATTCATAAATCTGTGTAGGGATTAGTAAATGTACAGAAAATGAACAGCAGAGGACACTACCAAGATTACAAACCAGCTTTTTGAACATTTTCCCATAAAACATCACATTTTTTCTAATTTAGATATAATTTATAAGTGGGCATGCTGACATTTTTACGTCAAAGAGAACAACTATTTCAAAATTATCACAATTTATTTATTTTGTCCCAGCAAAGTACAGTGTTCTGAACAACTGGACCATCACTCTAACAAGAGCTGTTGGTTTCATATGACTGTTAATAAAATGTTCCTGCTCAAACTTTAATGGAGGGTCATTTTACTGGAACATTTTATCCACACATAACTTTAGAAAACAAACTTCTTTCAACTTCTGTCTAGAGCAAATAATCAGCTGATGTGTGAATATAGCAGGTCTACTGACATAAACAGACCAATTAGTCATCAGATAATGAAAAAATATTGTTATTTCTCCTCATTGTTCTCATTATTTTTATTATTATTATTACAGTGTTATTTTTAATTATTTTTAATTTTTAATCAAGCTGTATATTTTAATCAGACCAGGTCTGGTCTATTAAATCATACAGATACAAAACAACAGTGGCGGACTGGCCACCGGGAGCACCGGGACATTTCTCCGGTGGCCTGGCCCGCTCAGTGGTCACCGAGGGACTGGACTAAAAGCTCGGTTCAGGTCGTGCTTGATTATATTAAATAAACAAGCCACTCTTGCCCAGTCTCAGTCAGATCTCACTGAAGCTCCCCCATCCCTCCCTTCTTTTTCTGAGGCTGTGTCCCAGAGGACTCACTCTCGTGAGGGTTATGGCGCTGTATGTCGATCTTTTCTCCGGTTTGGGTCATATAGAGCGAGGGAGACAGCCAAAGAAGAGGAAAGGTGGAGCAGAGAGCAAGAGGATGAAAAGGAGAAAAGCACTGACGGCTGATGCAGCAAAGCACAGTGAATTAATGTTTGTTTGTAAGGGAAAAGGTAAGACAGAAGCATCCTGATTCATGCTCAATAATCCAGGTAGAAAAATCCAACAAAGTTAAGTCAGGTCTTAGTGATCTTACTGTTACGGTACTTCTTACGATCTTACCGTTCACGTAAAATGTTTAATATGTTCTTATAGAAATAATTCCTGAATGTTGTTTGTACTGGGTTAATGCTACATGTTTGTCTCTTAACCCTACAACTGGGTAACGTTACAGTAAACCTAACCCACTGCTGGAGTTTTAATTAGGTATTTTAAGCTATAAGTGCAATGGATGATGATCATATTGATTTATGCTAGGCCATTGGTAAGGAGTGATTATTATTATCGTTTCATATTGGCTAGCAATTTTTTTTCCTCATAAAAGTGAATTTAGGCTACACTGTGTTTCTTAGACTAAAGCGTGAAAGAAGTGGAGCGTGCTCTATTCACACAAGGAGAGTTGTCGGTCAGGCTACTTCTTGTTGCACCATTAAGTCTAAAATAGTCATTGAATCAAGTGTTTACTTATGTAGGTAAAACTAGAGGTTAAACAACCCACTAAAATACACAAGAATGATTTTTTTTATGTTACTTTATTCATAATTTTCTGGGGGAAGATCCCCAGACCCCCTACCCCTACCAGTGTGTCTCCCCTTGTCCACATTACAAATGCTTCTGACGCCAATGGCCACCGCGTTGCTAACCAAGTACACGTACGGTGTCGTATGGTGTTCAAAGTGTGCTCAATTTGGTGATTTGCGTTAATCAGGTGGTGGTGGCCTGGCGTGGTGTCTACTTCCTGGCCTCGATTATTGTCGCAGTCCAGCCCTGCAAAACAATGATACAGTTTGTTTTAAACTCACCACCACGTGAGGCCGTGCATGTACATGAAAGCTGCAGCTAACAGCAGATTGGAGTCAGATCGTCTCTTACTCATGTTTAGTTTATTTCATCAGCTATAGTTCAGCTTGAACTGTTGCAGTGCCCGCCATTATCTGCCCACCAGTGTCCGGCCAGCTGACATGTCTGCTGAGTTTTACTTTACTGCGGCAGATGAGGAGTGGGCAGAGTTACACTCAGTCTCTGTGGGTTGATGTCACTCAGCCGGATCCAACACCTGCTAACTGGTGAGGAGCGGATCCAGTCACCGCGGACTGACTGCGTGCATTTTATTTTTTGTCTCCGCCTAATTCAATTTCACATTTTTACAAACGTTTTACTCAGTGACGTATGGGATTTCAAATGCCAATAACATTTCAAACAAAGTTTAAAAAATATTTCATACTAAACATACTCAAGTAAAAGTAAAAGTATAGATTGGAATAATTACTTCAAAATGTAGAAAGTTCTCAAAATGCATACTTAATTACTTAACAAGCGTAAAGGCAATTCACTACTTTCCGCCCCTGCAGGTAGTTGCGAACAGTGAAGCCAATTGATCTGCCCCTGAACTCACGCAGCTTCAGACCTCTTGTATGGGGCACAGATGCTGCTCTAACTGTTGTCCTCCCCTCAAATACTGCACAGTCTTGAGAGCATAAAATTAATTGTGCTCATTCTTCAACTTGCCCACGCCAAGAGTCAATAATCTGCTAATTACATGGTGTTAGAAGCTCAGGTCTGGCGCTGTGAGTTTGGCTGGAAATCATTATTGCAGCCACTGTGCACCACAGATCTATTGGCACAAAGGCCAGAGATGGGGGTTAGAGAGCACACTAGGGAGCAGTAGGTATTAAGACCACTATATGCTTTACAAATAAAGTGATTAAATGTATTTGAGTCATATTCAATACATGGTTTGAGTTAAAATTATACATCTTGTTCATTGAACGCTGTAAAGATGTGCAACTTTTAATTTATTAATGTATTGTGTCAAACTGATGATATATCATTAAATAATTTAATCAAGTTTTACCTTTGGCCCACCAGGAACTAGCTACAGCATGGGGTGTTCACACTTTTTCAGCATGCGAGCTACTTATAAAACAACCAAGTCAAAATGATCTACCCACTACAAAAATGCAAAACATATAACTATCTTCAAATGTATTAAGGATTGTTTTTATGTACAATGTATGTTGATGTACCTTGCATAACTGAATAAGCCAACATTTCACAACACATATAATAAATAATTATTAAAAAATGTTGTAATTACCTGAGTTTACTTTGATGACTTGCACTGAACTGAATCAGCCAGGGATGCATAGTCCGGACAGTATGCTGACAGCCAGCCTCAATTACATTTACAAATGTTCATCAGTCATGGTGGAACGGTATTTGGACTTAATGATTTTCATGTAGGAAAAGGCTGACTCACATAAATAAGTGGACTCCACATTTCCCTTCTTTGGAATTGCGATGGTAGACTGGCAGATGAGGCAAACACACTTAGAAAATGACATAGTGAAAAAAAAGTCCACCTCTCATTCCGTATGAAAGTGATACGTTTTTGCCTTCTTGCTTGGTCCAGCTTTCTCACTCATGTTTTAGCAAGGGCTTAAAATCTGAGGTAATTCGCTGATTAGCTTGTAAGTTTTGCCGCGTTTAGCGCCGTTGTTTTTAGCATGAGCGGTGACGCTCAAGATTCAGTTGTCATCTGATTGGTTGCCCTGTATGTCAATAAAGTGTTGGGATGCTTGATAGGCTAAAGCTCAAGATTCAGTTGTCATCTGATTGGTTGCCCTGTAAGTCAATCAAGTGACGGGATGTTTGATAGGCTGACAATTTTTTAAATGTCACGCTGCGATCTACCAGTACTGCCTCACAATACTTCTCTGATATCATTGCTGCAAACTCTCGTAACCCTCGAGTTCTGTTCTCCACCCTAAACTCTGTTCTCCACCTCACTGAACAATCACCCATGGAAGCCTCGACTGAGCTGTGCGAGAACTTCCAACATTTCTTTTTAGATAAAATCGCAACCACCAGGGCTCTCATTTCTCCTCCATCTCACGATCCATCCATCCCACCTCAATCTGTTGCTGTGTTTGAACATTTTGAACCAGTCTCTCTGTCCTCTCTAGAGCAGGTCATGTGCAGCCTGAAACCATCTGGCTCCCCCTTCGATGTGGTCCCCCCTCGGCTTCTAAAGGAGGTTTTTCACACTCTAGGTCCCTCCATTCTTTCGATTGTAAATAGCAGTCTATCCTCGGGTGTGGTGCCAAAATCATTAAAACATGCTGCTGTTCAACCCCTCCTGAAAAAACCAAACCTCGACCCGTCAGTATTATCCAATTTCAGGCCTGTCTCCAGACTCCCATTTGTTTCTAAACTTCTAGAGAAAATAGTTGAGTCCCAACTAAAGTGCTTCCTGGAGGATCACGCTATCCCCGAGCTTTTCCAGTCTGGCTTCAAATCCCTCCACAGCACTGAGACTGCCCTACTGAAGGTTTTTAACGACATCTTTCTATCCACAGATACTGGTGACTCTGTGCTGCTTGTCCTATTGGACCTCACATCCGCTTTCGACACCATCGACCATGAGATCCTCATTGCTAGGTTGGAGCAGTGGGTGGGCATCTCAGGATCAGCCCTAAACTGGTTCAGATCCTACCTCTCTGACAGGTCTTTTTGTGTGTCCATCAATGATTTTACTTCTGCAGTGGCGGCTCTTAAATGGGGGGTTCCGCAGGGGTCCATCCTGGGTCCTCTCTTGTTCTCCTTATACCTGCTGCCACTCGGTGCTATTTTCCGGAAACACAATATACCTTTCCACTTCTACGCTGATGACTGTCAAATCTACTTCCCCCTAAGACAAAATGGTACAGGCTCTATTCAACCTCTGCTCGACTGCCTGGCTGACATCAGGGACTGGATGGCTTTAAATTTCTTAAGCTTCAATAGCTGTGTTTCCATCCATTTTCATTTCGATTTTTGAGCTAATTTTTGAAATCTCGCAAATATGTAAATACAAATTAATGCGAAGCAGAAGTGTTTCCATCTGCTGGCTTGAAGCGCATCTACCAAGCCACGCACAGCGTCATTACGTCAGACGTCAGCGTCATTACGTCAGACGTCGGCACTGCGCATGTCTACAGTAAACAGGAAGTAGCAGTTGAAAACAGAACCTGGCCACACATCTCGTCAAAAAGGAGAGAATATTTCAGGTACGTGTTGCTATCGGTCGAGTTGTATTTATTCTGTCATACAAACTAGTTTTAGCGATGTTACATGTTGTCCGGAGCGGAAACAGCTGATCAGTCACGTGACGTGAATGTTCGCTTCGGCAGCACGAGTCGGCAAATGTGTTTCCATCTGTCGCTGTGCGCATCTGCTCATTTTCGAACATCCCAAAAACCACCTCAAGCGAGCGTATAAACTTTTTGGCGAACTTGAGAAAGTAAATACGGATTTTGCCGTTTCCATTAAGCTTTTCTGCTGCGATACTTCAAAATGCGCACCTAGAAACCTTGATGGAAACACGGCTAGTGATAAGAAGTCTGAAGCCATATTGTTCCTTCCCAATGACACAACCTCAAACCACTGCATTGACCTGTCTGCTCTACCCCTGTCCGAAAAACAAAAAGTCAAAAATCTGGGAGTGATAATGGATCCTTCCATGAAACTCAACAGTCATGTAAACATGATCGTCAAATCCTGTTTTTTCCAGCTGAGGCGTCTGTCTAAGCTGAAGCCCATATTATCCAAAAAGCACCTGGAGACAGTGATTCACGCATTCATTACATCTAGGCTTGATTACTGCAATTCACTTCTGTTTGGCGTCAGTCAAGCCACCATTGCACGATTACAACTGGTTCAGAACGCAGCTGCCCGATTTTTAACCAGCACACGCAAAAGAGAGCACATTACACCAGTCTTGGCCTCCCTTCACTGGCTACCGGTTCATCTTCGAATCCAATTCAAAATTCTCATGTATGTCTACAAATCGCTGAACAGTCTCGCCCCCGCCTATCTCTCGGATCTGATACACCCATATGTCCCTCCACGTGCTTTGAGGTCAGAGGATCAGGTACTCTTAATAGTTCCAGAAACTCGCCTTAAGCGCAGGGGTGACAGGGCGTTCTCTGTAGCAGGCCCAAGACTCTGGAACGAGTTACCGCTGCTCATCAAACAGGCCCCCTCCCTCTCGGTTTTCAAATCCCGGTTAAAAACTCACTACTACTCCATTGCTTTCAATGCCAGCTGATTTGTATTGGATCGTTTGATTTATGATCTGCAATGTTTTTATGTTTTTCGTGTTGTACTTCATTGTCTGTGTTGCCTGTTGCGTGTTTGTTTGTCCAGCACTTTGGTGTGGACTTGTTCCTGTTTAAAGTGCTTTATAAATAAAATGGTAATGGTAATGGTAATGCCTCCGCAATTGACCAGTAGATCGCGATCGACGTAATGAGCACCCCTGATCTACAGTAATCACTGGTCTGGTTGGCTGGTTAAGGTTTAAACTCAGGTGAATAAGCAGTGATAACTCACCAATCTATATATGTTCAAATACAGGAATGTGTAAATAAGATTATACTCATGGCTCTGTTCAGGAATTGGAATAAGTCAGTTGTTTAAATTAAACAGTTCAGCTCAAAGAGCCATTAATGGCTTTGACATTTGTGAGGTAGGATGAAAAGTAATTATTTTAAAAAGTAGACCTGTGTAAGATGTCAGTGACATGTAGCAACAGCATGAAGTATACTGTGACCTATACAAACATGCCAGCAACATGTTAAAATTATAAATATGCTGACAGTTTTCTTTATGGCATCATTTGAGCTTTTATTTAATATAAAGATTTTTGAAGAAACATGTTTAGGATGTTTATAATTACCATGTCAGAACATACATCGCTGTAGAGGATTTCATCTCCATGTTTCAGTGAGTAAAACTTGATCAGAGAATCCTCAGACTGATGAAGCCCTTCAGATTGAGGGTGAAACGTCTCGTCACAAAGAAATCATCCAGATGACCTGAATGAACATTGTTGGATTGATCAGACAATCTTTTTTTTTTTTTTTGTATTGACTCCATATTCCTCACTATACAATGTTGGACAAATTTCTTGATTTTTTATTTTTATTTTTGCATCAGTCGTCAGTCTGTTAACTTATGATCAGTCCCATGTGAGCTACACCAGTGTTGTAGTCGTGATACGTGGGTATACAGAGCATACCCACTAGAAAAGCTTGGTAATTTCAATATACCCACTTAAATGTGCCCATGTCATGTATCATTGGCAAGATACGACATGGGCTCATGTCAATGTCAACACATTTGGAATATTTTATAGATGCATTGAGTTGATTCAACCTGTTTTTTTGTGTAATTAATACATTTGGACAGTTAAAACTTCTGTTCTTACTACTTAATACTTGAACAAGTTTTGCTTTCATACTATTTTAAAATTCTCTGTTTTAATACAAAGCCAACTGTTGTACAAAGTGTGTTGTGCATTTATTCAAATAAAAGCATCAGATACATGTCTGTCTCCCACTGTCAAACTGTCTCCCACTGCAGGTAGACGAAACAAGTAAAATGGCTGCTGTTGGCAGAAAGATATTACTTAACAAAAAAAAAAACAGTGGGTTGAAGTAAGAGGGCACGGTGTGGGTTAAATTCATGTTCATGGCCCCAGAGAGAAGAGGGGGAGGAGAGTGGGAGGACTAATTGTCTTTGTAGAGGCTCATAAAGTGTAGGGTCATTAGTGTTAATTATGCTGTGCTGTCACCAAGGCAGCTGTGATTATCTGACTTCTACTGTTGCTGCAGCTATCATTGTCCTCGCTTTGTAAGTGCCGTCTGCATGCGTGGACGTCTCTTCACCTACCTTTGTTGTTTGAAGCACATCGAGTCCGGGCTTCTCACACCTTCCTTCAATCATCAGCTTTTCAGCTCTGGGCAGCTTTGGGCATAATTACACTTCAGCCTGAATGTCAACTGTTTGTTTAGCATTTAATTTTGGTTGATAAGGCAACTAAACTGTCATCTGTTCATTCCAAGAACATATTTTTCATTAGAGCAGGGGTGTCAAAGTCAAAAACACTGAGGGCCAAAAAAACAAATTTGCTACAAGCCAAGGGCCGGACTGGTTCAATGTTTATTGTAAGGGGGTGATGTAAGAATTGTTTTCTTCTTTCTGCACTCTTTTCATTCAATGTTTTCTTTTTGATGAATTTGTTTTATTTTGTCTCTTTTAAATGAATTCAATAAAATATTGAATAGCTTTACATCTGCTAAGTTCTTGATATAAACCAACACTGACATGTTCCTGTTTTTAGTATTTTACGTTGTTTTATAATGTAGCTGTTTATGTTTCTTTTTTTTTATACAGTTTTCTTGTGATTTTTAATTAATATGCTTTTTTATGATTGTTTACTGTTGGCTGCAAGTATCAAGCTGTGAAATCCTTCATTTTCTTACGCTGATAGCTGTTGGTCATTAATTATGATGAAGTTTAGCAACTTCTCGGTGAACATTTGAGCTCCGTGGCTTCAGCTGTGTGTTTTTCTTGTTCAAGCAAAAAGCATGCGCTCTGATTTTGGTCAGCCACTCTCAGCCTGTCCCTCCTGTAATAATATATAGGCGCTTATCAGTTTACTGATTTACCTATATTTTAGATGTAAATTGGTAGGGTTTAGACTGACACAAAAATACATCATTAATTAAACGAGTTCTCTCTTTTTCAGTTTAATTCTTTTACTTAGTGATGATAATGTAAAGACATGAAATGTTAACTTATGTTGGTACAGCAGGACTGGACCATTTATTTAACAGAATCATAAATTACATCACAACATATGTACATGTTTGGATCGATCGAAATTTCCTATAACTAACTGTTCACAGATTAAAACATAGGAACAACAGGACACAAGTTATCGATCTTATAATAACTTATATCTCTGCAGGCATTTAGCTTAAGTTTATTGGCTTAAAATAAGAAAGTTTAAGAGTAGGAGGAAGATGGAGGATGAAAGAAAATGGAGTCTGAGGAGAAGTATTATCTTGATGTGTTTTAACCAGAAAAGCACACTCTTCGTCGGCTTCAGCTAGACTCTCACCCGCGGGGAACAATGACTCTTTACCTGGCAAAGATTCTTCATCTCGGCTATGGTAAAGTAGATTAGCCTCAACGTACACAGACCGTCCGTCCGTGCTTCTCATGTTGATCAGGCTTCAGCTGTTCACCTTCCAGCGGCTTCCATGAGATCTGCGTCGACCTACCGAAGTACCGACCTCAGTTCCGGTTGGCTTTTCAAGATAAAAGCTTCCTTGAAGGAATTTCATTAAAATAGAGCTTTTTCAGCTTGAAATGGATTTATAACTGGCATGTTATAAATCTTTTAACTGAATGACGTGTCCTTAGCGTGTGACTGGCGTTCATTCAGCTCTTTGGGGAACCTCATGGCTTGAGGTCCTCAGCAGACTCTCAGGCTCAGACAGGAAGTGTGGCCTTAAAAGAAGAGAGTTGACTCAGTCAAATCCATCTGCTCATAGGCTGTTTGCCAGAGAACGGGAGGGATTTATTTCAGGTCAGAACTAGAGTTATCAAAAGTTAAAGAAGTGAATATTATTCAGTGCAAATGTTTAGACAAGTGACAGAAACCTGTCACCAGTCATACAGATTACTGATTAAGCATTTGATTAACGTCTTAACATTTCTAAACAACTCTGAACAAGTCATTCTGACATATAATTCAACTTTGCCATAGTTTTTGGTTCAGCATATGAAGAAGTGACCATCATTGGTAACAGCATAAAACAAGATCAAACAATGACAAGTTATTCTCAGAATCAAAGGGATTGTGACATGATGTTGGAAATTTGCATATTTGTAACAACATATATATCTTATATCATTCAGCTCTGTTCGTTTTTGCAAAATAAATTATAAATATATTAAAATTTCATTCCAAGTTATGGTAATTTTTTTCTCTGGGACACGCCCCTAAAAATCTGCGCATTTCCGCAAAACGTCATTGTAACGTGACAACGGGCAGAAGACAGAGCCTTGCCCGTTTGTTTGGTGTGTTAACTGCTTGCCATACATTTCCTGAAAGATCGCCTCTTTTATTTGTGTAACTTGAAAAATGCCGTCACGTTGTAGCACATTTTGGTGTTCTAATATCAGCAGTGAACAAGTGAGCATTCACAAATTTCCAAAAGATGAGAAACTTGACAAGAATGGACCAGACAAGTGCAGAGAACGAGGGGCCGATGGTGTATGTCTGCAGCGACCATTTTACTGCCGATTGTTTTCAGGAAAGACCTGGTTTACAAGAATCTTTAGGATTACCAATAAGATGGAGAAGACTTTTAAAACCGGATGCTATTCCTACTATTTTTAAAAGAAAATCTACAGAAGAAAGTCCCACAGCTACCACGTCAAAACAGCGCAGGGAAGCTACCGTCGGAAAACTGTCCAGAAGATGAGTACTGTAAGTCTTTGTGTAAACATAATCGGAGCTGTGTAGTGTTTTAGATTATAAACTATTTATTTTACGTGAGTTCATGTTGTTTTACTTTATACACTGTGAGTGTATAAAGCCAATTATCATGGCAGATTCTTTATGTTTGCTGCTAACAAGCTAGTCGAATCGTAGCACACACACTTTTCTAATAATGTCTTTTTAAATTATGTCTGCGCGATCAAGTAACATCAGTAAGTTTATTTATTTAGGGAGGGTTTATTAATGAGAGTTTTGGATGATTTACTGTCTTAAAATGATAGATCTCAAACGCGATCGGGCCTCTGTTAGCTTAGCCCAAGAACAAAGAAGCTACATCATGAAGCTATCCTCACTTAGCTACTGTCTAAAAAATAAACCGTGTCTAAATCACTTTTCCATTGATCGAGTGTCCAATAACTGTATTTGATGAATAATAACCCTTCGATTGCTTTAATACATTCAAGTACTAACAATAAGTAGTTTTTGTTCACTGCTAAAAAAAATAGACGAAATAACATGAGTTGCACACACACTTTTCGTATAATGTATTTTTAAATTATGTCTGCGCGATCAAGTAACATCAGGAAGTTTATTTATTCAGGGAGGGTTTATTAATGAGAGTTTTGGATGATTTACTGTTTTAAAATGATAGATCTCAAATGCAATCGGACATGCTCCGCCATTATTATTTACATGCGCGTTGGAACGTGCCTTCCCGTTGTCACGTCACGATGACGTTTTGCGGAAATGCACAGATTTTTAGGGGCGTATCCCAGAGAAAAAACTACCATAACTTGGAATGAAATTTTAATATATTTATAATTTATTTTGCAAAAACGAACAGAGCTGAATGATATAAGATATATATGTTCTGACAAATATGCAAATTTCCAACATCATGTCACAGAACCTTTAATTCTGAATTAACACACATTAAAAGTCAGAGTCAGAGAGAATTTATTGTCATTTGCACCGCATGTAGTACATGTGTTGAAAACGAGATTATGTACACAGGGTCCCAGTTACATCCAACAACAAATGCAAGAGAAAAACAATAATAACATCTAGGATTAACTAAGAGAGACATCAGCTAGTAATACACTAAGCCCTAATGTAGTAGAAAAACATCATTATAAACAGCAGCACGAACATGAGTCTCTAAAAGGAAGTCTCTTCTGAAATAATATGTGTTTTGATTCAAATAAATGTAATAAAAGTATTACTGTCCCTTCAGGAATAACTCCCAAAAAGTTCATTACTGAGAGTGATCAGAGAAGTGTTTCCAAGGCGGTTGTATCACTACACTTCTATGAGACGGTCAGATAGCGAGTCGGACTGGACACAGCTGGCCGCTGTCGGTCTCCTTGTTTCAGTTCAGCTAGAGTAGCGCCTCGCTGAAGCCCCAGAGCTTGAATGTCCAACGTAAAACTAACTTGACTGCGGTTTAAAGCTGCAGTCTGCAGTCTGCAGTTCTGTAGTGCAGTCTGTAAGTTGTCAAAAAATATATTTTTAACATATTTTTTTCACTCTGTCACTATCTCCTGACAGACTGATGTTAGACAAAGTAATCTCTGAAAAAAACTATAGTCCCCTTGCTTCTCTAAAAGCATTTCTAAAAAGCCACAGTGACCCGCCGTTAACCAGCCAATAAAAACAGAGTTTTTAACCAGCCAATAAAAACAGAGCTTCTCACTTCTCACGCTCCTAACCCACGCCCCCCCCGTCCCAGCCCCGCGCGGCGCAGGTTCTCGTTGAAATAATTGCAAAGCGATGCAAAACTGTTTTGTATGTGACACAAATGTATTAAATTCCCCTTCTTCATCCCTGATCTGGACTTTTCTTTTGTTTTTTGCCAAAAGTCAAGTGATCGCTTCCTCCTCCGCTGAGTCATGACAGAAACATTGAGGAAATGAATGAATTTGTCACGAGCGAATTAAACACATGTCCAACGTAGCTGCAAGAGGCTCAGCAGATTTCATGGTGTTCTGGTGTGCTGAACCAGCGCTCCCTGTTTTTATTTTATTTTTTAGAACGTTTTATTAACATATAATCACAGAACTTCGCAGCGGCTGACAGGACATGCAGTGGAGGCGGAGCATTCAGAAGCAGAGCTGAATTTCACCGAGAGCAAGAGGGAGCAGAGCCATATATGGCTCTGAGGGGGAGGGACCAGAAACGTGTCTCTGTTCAAAATTTTCCTAAGTTCCAGCGTGTTCCAGAAATTACATATTGCACCTTTAATGTGGCGCTATGGCTCTGCAGACATTGCATGTTGCTGTCTTGTGGTGTTTAGTGTAAAATACTTCCACACAGCGGACATATTACGATGAAAAGTTGGTTAGCTATTAGCTACAGTGCTACTCACTCAGTATGCACGCTGTAGCTGTCTGTAAACTATGAAATGGATTTCCTGAATGTGAGGCGGGTCTTATTACGCTGGGTTCATGAGACACACCTCCGGATCAGATTGGCCCCATCCCTACTACCGTTGCATTGTGGGGAATGTAGTGTTGGTGCGTGCAAAACACCAGCGGGCGGCTATGGCCTGTGGGCTGGTTCTAATAGTAATTAAATATCATCCAGGGGGCCATAGATAATTAATGCCTTGACTTTGACATGTGTGCATTAGAGCATATAAGCTGTGTTTCCATCCATTTTCATTTCGAATTTTGAGCTACCTCGCAAATATGTAAATACAAATTAATGCAGATCAGAAGTGTTTCCATCTACTGGCTTGAAGCGCTTCTTCCAAGCCGCGCACAGCGTCATTACGTCAGACGTCAGCGTCATTACGTCAGACGTCAGCACTGCGCATGTCTACAGTAAACAGGAAGTAGCGGTTGAAAACAGAACCCGGCCACACATCTCGTCAAAATGGAGAGAATATTTCAGGTACGTGTTGCTATCGGGCGAGTTGTATTTATTCTGTCATGCCAACTAGTTTTAGCGATGTTACATGTTGTCCGGAGCGGAAACAGCTGATCAGTCACGTGACGTGAATGTTCGCTACGGCAGAACTGAGTCGGAAAATCTGTTTCCATCTGTCGTTTTGCGCATCTGCTCATTTTCGAAGATCCCAAAAACCACCTCAAGCGAGCGTATAAACTTTTTGGCGAATTTCAGGAAGTAACTTCGCATTTTGCCGTTTCCATTAAGCTTTTCTGCTGCGATACTTCAAAATGCGCACCTAGAAACCTTGATGGAAACACGGCTACAGACTGATGAGAACGCCGACGTGTCTATATGTCAACAAACGACTAAAGATGGAAAACATTCTCCACTCTAGCTGCCTGACTGAACTCAGAGAAAGTATATATCCGTTATCTGTTGGAAGAACCCCTAAAGAAAAATCATAATGAACTTGACCCACTTGATTTACAACTTTTTTTGTGATAATCACATCTACTTTAAGAAGAGCAAAAAGTTTTACAAATAGTTTCAACAAAACATCAGAATTGTATGTTTCAGTTTAACTTTGGATGAGTTTGCCAGGAAGAGCAGAGCCAAGAGTGACCCAGTTATCTGGATAGCAGCAGGAAATGGCATATCTTGATTTAGTCAAGTACTGTACTCGTAAATGCAGCTCAGTTTAGCTTGATAATGGTATTTTTTATTGGCTAAATGTACTATTACTATATATTTACTATATTGCTTATTAGTTTGGTAAGGAATGAGACAAAATGTACATTTTTTTACACAATTTTGCATCATTAAATGATTGAGAGTAATTTCACTCAAAATCATCAGAGGTTTTGTAAAAAAGTGCATTGGATAAAAGTGGAAATTTCTCATCTTTGTTTACAACTATTTGCAGTGATAAGTTACAGAAAGCCTCCAGTTAGAGTTTAGAATATCAGCACAGCTCATTTGTGTATGATCTTAGCTCCACCTTTTGTTTTAATGCTCCACCACTTGATTTCCTCCTCCAAAATGGCTTCACTTCTTTGGACTCTGGCATTTCAGAAGAAGAGAGAAGAACTTTACCTTTTGGCTTTACAGCTGACATTTCCAATTTTATTATTTTTATTTTTTCCCTCTGAGAAGGCTGCTGGATCGAATCCTGGCTGAGGCGCCATTCTGGGTGGAGTTTGCATGTTCTCTCCGTGCATGCATGAGTTTTATCCGGGTTTCCTCCCCCAGACCAAAAACATGCATGTTAGGCTGATTGGTAACTAAATTGTTCCTAGGTGTGAGTGAGAGAGTGAATGATTGTCTAATTTGTGTCTAAGTGTTCCTGATGGACTGGAGACCTGTCATGGGTGTCCCTTGCCTCTCCCAATGACTGCTGGACATGGGTGCCGCACCACTGAACCCCGTGACCCGGGAAGATAGAAGCGGGTAAAGATAATGGATGGATTTCCCTCTGACTGTGTTTATAGCCAGAGATTATTCTACAGATTAAGTATTTGTTACAAGTTGAAACTGTCCACAGTTTACTCGTCAGTGTCCTAATGTATAAAAAATAACTCAAAACATCTGATTTTGCTCATTTATTTCTAAGTAATACATGTATTCTATCACAATCTTCTTCTTCTTCTTCTTTCGGCTTTTCCCTTTTCAGGGGTCGCCACAGCGAGTCATCCTCCTCCACCTCACTCTGTCCTCTGCATCCTCTGTCCTCACTCCAACTACCTCCATGTCCTCTCTAACTGCATCCATATATCTCCTCTTTGGCCTCCCTCTTTGTCTTTTTCCTGGCAGCTGCATTTCTAACATCCTTCTACCAATATACCCACTGTCCCTCCTCTGGACATGTCCAAACCATCTCAGTCTGGCCTCCCTAACTTTATCTCCCAGTTGTTCAACATGTGCTGTACCTCTGATGATCTCATTCCTGATCTTATCCATCCTTGTCACTCCTAAGGAGAACCTCAGCATCTTCATTTCTGCTACTTCCAGTTCTTTCTCCTGTCTTTTTGTCAATGACACTGTCTCCAGACCATACAACATAGCTGGTCTCACCACTGTCTTGTAAACTTTTCCTTTGACCTTTGCTGACACCTTTTTGTCACAAATCACTCCTGAAACTTTTCTCCATCCACTCCATCCTGCCTGGACTCTCTTTTTCACCTCTTTACCACATTCCCCATTTTCCTGGACAGTGGACCCCAAGTACTTGAAGTCCTGCACCTTTGTGACCTCTGCTCCTTGTAGCCTCACTGTTCCACTGGCCTCCCTCTCATTCACACACATGTACTCTGTCTTACTACGGCTGACTTTCATTCCTCTTCTTTCAAGTGCATACCTCCACCTCTCCAAGTTCTCTTCCACCTGTTCCCTGTTCTCACCACATATCACAATGTCATCTGCAAACATCATAGTCCATGGGGATTCCTGCCTGACCTCATCTGTTAGTCGGTCCATCACCAGAGCAAACAAGAAGGGGCTCAGAGCCGATCCTTGATGCAATCCCACCTCCACCTTGAAGCTATCTGTCACTCCTACAGCACATCTCACCACTGTCCTGCTGTCTTCATACATGTCCTGTACCAGTCTAAGATACAGGTAGTCCCCGACTTACGAGCGAGTTCCGTACTTATGAGTTGCTCATAAACCGGAAATTTGTATGTTGGAACACGAAGCACATGTTCTCGTAAGTCCGGATTTTCGCTCGTAAGTTGGAACGGTTTTGCTAGCGCGACTACAAACACTCGTTTTTCATCGAAAAACTGCTTATGAGTGCATAAAAATGATCGGAAACGTGTGTCCACATGTTTAGCTAACGAACTGTGGTGAAAAAACACAGAAAAACTTGGTATTTTTTGCGTTTTTTCCAAAAATTCGCCAGCTCGTAAGTCCGGAACCTCGTATGTAAGAGCGCTCGTAAGTCGGGGACTACCTGTACTTTTCTGCCACTCCAGATTTCCTCATGCAATACCACACCTCCTCTCTTGGCACCCTGTCATATGCTTTTTCTAAATCCACAAACACACAATGGAGTTCTTTCTGACCCTCTCTGTACTTCTCTATCAACATCCTCAAAGCAAAGATGGTATCTGTGGTGCTCTTTCTTGGCATGAAACCATACTGCTGCTCACAGATGGTCACGTCTAAGCCTTCCTTCCACAACTCTCTCCCAGATCTTCATTGTGTGGCTCATCAACTTAAATCCCCAGTTGCTACAACTCTGTAAATCACCCTTGTTCTTAAAAATGGGAACCAGCACACTTCTTCTCCATTCTTTAGGCATTTTCTCACCCTCAAATATTCCATTAAATATTTGAGTCAAAAACCTCACTGCCACCTCTCCAAGACATTTCCAAACCTCCACTGGTATGTCATCAGGTCCTACTGCCTTCCCCTTCTTCATTCTTTTCAAAGCTTTCCGGACTTCACCCTCACTAATCTTTCCCACTTCCTGGTCCACAGTTTCTATGACCTCCACTCTTCTTTCTCTTTCATTCTCTTCATTCATTAGCTCCTCAAAGTAATCCTTCCATCTTCCCATCACACTCTCCTCACTTGTTAGAACATTCCCATTCCCATCTTTAATAAGCCTAACCTGCTGCACATCCTTTCCAGCCTGATCCCTCTGTCTTGCCAATCGGTACAAGTCCTTCTCGCCCTCTTTAGTGTCCAGTCTCCCATACAACTCATTGTACGCCCTCTGCTTTGCCTTAGCTACTTCCCTTTTTGCTCTATGTCCCATCTTCTTATATTGTTAGGTTGATTGGTAACTCTAAAATTGACCCTGGGTGTGAGTGAAACAGGTCCCTCTTGTAAATGAGTCCCCGTGGCTCAACGAGGATAGCCTGTATAAATAAAGGTTGAATGAATGAATTCCTGTCTCCTCTCTTCAGTCCTCTCACTGTCATATTTCTTCTTGGCTAATCTCTTTCTTTGAATTGCGTCCTGCACTTCACTATTCCACCACCAGGTTTCCTTATCTTCCATTCTCTGTCCAGATGACACACCAAGTACCTTCCTACCTCTCTCTCTAATAGGCTATATGCCACGGACTTCCGTTCCATCACTTCCGCATTCTTCACCCGTAAGACGCACTTCCGGTTTGCAGTCAACACGGTGTTAGCGATGGCGTTCTTCACGAGATCTCTGCAGGACTTGCCGACAGTCACTGTTAATAATGTCTACAGAATAATTCAGACCTTCTCTAAAGCGCCCACATTAAGAAGGATAAAGGATTTAAGCTTTGTGTCCAACTACATAAATAAATATGAAGGTAAGTCGGTATTTGTTTTCAGTTCACCAAACTACCTCGTAGGCTAACACAGCTAACATAGTTAGCCTTGCTAATCTGTTGAGTAAACGTGTTTTGTCTGTACAATGTTTTCTTATTAACACAAATGTTAGTTTCAAACAAGGAGGCAGGAGAAGTGACAGTTAGGGCTGAGTGTTTACAGTCCATGAGGAAGAGAACCAGAAGCCCCACTGTTTGAGTCAAAGCCACCTGACAGTTCAGTTTCAAACAAGGAGGCAGGAGATTTAGAGCAGATTTAGAAACAAAAGTTATTTTAATTCAAGTTTGTTTACAAAAGTTGAGCTGAAGTCAAACCTGTTAAATCACTGTTTGTAGCAGGCCTTAATAAGAGATGTTTTCTTTCACTGCACAGGACACGGCAGGTGTTGGTGATGATGAGGGAACCCCTGGTCCATCCTAGATGTTTGTGAGACGTGGGAAGACACCACCACTACAGCTCAAACATGAGGGAAGCAGTGAGGAGCTGAGATTGGATCCAAACAACAACAAACAAGTTGTTCCACTGAGGCACTGTAATCTGACTGATTACATGTTTTTAAATCTCCAAAAGCAGTCGAGGAAGCTGGGAGTTAGTCAGAAGATGTAATAATAATAATATAATTTAAACAGTGTTTAAATATTGTGCCTCATTTAGCTTGACTCATACGTTTTGTACAGTAATGTAACATTATCATCAAATTTCTTTTTAATAAAATGGCTAAAACGACTCTAAGCCTGTCTTAAACCAAAATACAGTACACATTTTTTTTGGGTGATAACACATCAATGAAGACAAAAGTCAGAATGTTTTGAACATTTTATTTTCTTACAAGTAGTAAGTAGTGTGACTGTAGTGTCAGGGTAGTCCTTGAAGTCTGCAGGTAGATTTTTATGTATCTGCTCTTCAGGTAGAGCCGAGTACTGTCAATACAAAGTTGCTGTGAAAATCCGTCTGACCGTGGACTGATGGACACCGTACGGGTCAGCAAGGTCCCGTTGCTTTGATCCAAGGTCAAGGTCATTTAAGAACAGGAAGAACTCAACGGGCTGCAGGGTATGAGTTGACGGGGTGGTGTGGTTAAATAATCAATAAATAACACTGAACAACTGGTAATAACTAATAATTAAATCTCAATGTCACTACAGTACTTGTGCAATAACTTGTCACACAACCTGTGTAATGTTGATTATGTGCATACATATATATGCACATAAAGTTTTAATATATATATATATATATATATATAATTATATATTATTATATATACTGTATGTGTATATATTTATATATATATATATATATATATATATATATATATTTAAAACTTTATGTGCATGTTAGCTTATATTACTAGCTTGAAATACTTGCAGTAGTTAATTCAAATTCATCCTGCTGCATTGTTATATCCGTCTCTCTTCAGGACTTTGTGAATATTATAATTACTTTTTCACTGTGCATGCTTTTAGTATACGTACAGTAGTTTGTTCTTTGATTTTTAGCAAGTCAAATCTGCTCTTCTCATCCTGAGCACTTCATTGTACTGTTAACTCTGTGTTAACCTGTATAAGACAAATAAACACAAGTTGAACTTGATGGGGAGTTCCTCTCAGTTCTTGGTGAACACCGACCATGAATGGCAGAGCAGTCATGGACCAGCAGGAACACATCAGGAGGTCAGATGATGCAAAGCTGGAAAAAAAACCACCAAGTGTTCATATTTACCTACAAGTAAAAAACCAAACGGAGAACTCTTTATGAGAGTTATGCTTTAAAATAAATAATTACATCTCAGGAAATAAAAGTTTAATTGAAGTGAAACAGTTCTGGTTTCATATTAAAGGAAACAGCAGAGAATATTTCAGAGGTGTAACAGCCCTGAAGTTACTAAGAGTTTACAAACATATTTACAAATTAGAAAACATATGTTAAAATCGGAATATTATTTTAAAAGTATGTAGTTACAAACTTTTATTAAATCACTCATCATGACTCTTTTATTAAATCACTCATCATGACTCCAACATTAAATCTACAAGTGCAGGGTGTGGAGTCGAGTCATATTCATGTTTCTTACTGAGCTGCAGCTGCTGTGTTCTCCTCCTCCTCGCTGTCTTCTCTGCTTCTCTGCCAAAGCCCCGGTCATGGAAGTGGAAGGGACACTCGAACAATGCAGGTACAGCTCATTTTTAACCACTGTTTGATGCTGGCTCTTGAATATTCTGAGGTTTAAAACGCCAGCTACAACCGAGTGTTAGCTTTAAGGCTAACTCGGTTAGCCACGAACTCTGGCATTAAAATATAAAAAACTAAGCGCTCTATTGTACCTGCTATTCACTGGACACAACGGCACACAACAAATCTCTCTTGTTGTACCAGTAGCTCGCAGATAATTTATCTTTTGTGTCTTTTACATGGTCTAGTTCTAGAAGCTACCGCTAAAAACAACTGCTGTCGACCAGAACCGGAAGTGAAGCCTACGGGTCACATTTTAACGGAAGTACGTCACCACTACCCGTGGCATATAGGCTATTACTGTTGCTGTAGTAGCCCAGTCACTTGGAAGCTCTTTCTTACCACCCAGAGCCTTTAACAGCTCGTCTCTGAATTTCTCACAACATTCTTCCTTCTTTAGCTTCCACCATTTGGTCTTCTTCTCTGATTTTACTCTTTTTCTCTTCTTCGCAACAACAGTCATTCTACACACAACCATCCGATGCTGTCTGGCCACACTCTCCCCTGCTACAACCTTACAGTCTCCAATCTCCTCAGGTTTCCTCTTCTACACAGAATGTAGTCGACCTGTGTACTCCTTCCTCCACTCTTATAGGTCACTCTATGTTCCTCCCTCTTTTGGAAATAGGTATTGACTATAGCCATTTCCATTCTCTTGGCAAAATCCACCACCATCTGTCCTTCCTGCATGGTTTCTTTCCTTGACATCAAACCTACCCATCACTTCCTCATCCCCTCTGTTTCCTTCACCAACATGTCCAATATTTAGAAGAAATAAAATCTGAGTTTATGGACCAGTACACTAATTGTATTCAATGTTTTTGAGTTGTACAATTTTGAGCAACATGTAAAATAAATGAAAATGAACATGTTGAAATATTTAAATGGATTGTGGAACACAAGTGACTTGTTATTCCAGAATTAGAAGATTTATTTTGTTTCTATTTAAAGAATACTCTGAGTTGGGTAAAGGTGTTAAGCAATAAGCATATGATTTTGATTCTTAACGTTCTCGAATGGGAGTTAGAAATATATTTGTGTGCACATGTTTTATTAACATTATTCATAATAAAAAAATTAGTTGTAAAGGAACAGAAGTTTTTCATATCTTAGTAAATATAAACCCTGCTCTTATGAATAAATATGTTTACAAGATAATAATGAAAAAACAAAACAACTGAGTGTATCCAATGAATAATTTGCTCCTTATCATATCAAACAATTAAATCTTTATAGCTGTTGAATGAAATGTCATACATTACATGTATACTGTATATATATATATATATA
>JBBPBX010004525.1:62989-76304 GCA_038048925.1 Garcialebias charrua | reverse complement strand
AGCGCTTCACTGGACGTGTTTGTTGTAAACCAAGATGTGCACGAACACTAACGTCAGCCACGAAGTGATGCGCTCTTTAAATTGGAGTGCATCAAAACAGATTTGCAGCTGAAACTTGTAGCTGAATACTGATACATTATACAGGTACTGTATATCATAGTGGAAACCAAGCTTAAGCTGTTCTATACATGAAAAAATAAATCCTGCACTTTTAGAACCCCCCCCACCCAAACAAACCATATTATTTAAACAACTGTTAAAAATTGGATTTTTTCAGTGTGTTTTATTGAACACCCGGCTGGCTCGGTTCTTTTTGATTAAGTTCAACGATGCATGTTATTTTCTCTGCTCTTTACAGAGAAAAGTGCATGTTACGCTCACAGTTCGTTGATTAGAAAAGGCCTTCATTCTCCAACGCACCTGATTGGTGTCGTCATTGTGGGATGTTACTCAAGGTTTTTTATTTTATTTTCTTCTGCACAAAGCTTTAAACTATCTGCAGCCAAGCATCACGTTAAACAAGCAAGCAATTTGTAGAATCGTGATTGGATTTAGAAGCCACAGAATGTCAGACATATTCTGCAGTTCGCAAACACTAGAAGATGTTATTGCTTTTTTTTTGTATTTTTGATTTCAGTTCAGTTTATTTATGTAGCAGTTGCACAAAAACATTCACATACATAAAAAAGCCAATTAGTACTGTACAAGTTATTTATCTAAGGCAGCTGGCAGATTGCATTGAAGCTTCACTTCATCACAGTCTCTCATCCTGAGCAAGCATATTGGCAATAGTGGAAAGGAAAAACTCCCTTTTAACAGGAAGGAAACTCCAGCAGAACCAGGCTCAGGATAAGCGACCATTCTGGTTTGAGTACGACTGGCTGAGGTTTGAGAGGAAAAGGAAGGAGAAACAAACATGGAATGGAGGTCCAGGTGTACTTTCAATTTCATTTTCCTTCCTTTAGTTTTCTTTAATGATTGTAAATGTTTCCTGAATTCCATTCAATTTTACGCTGTCTTTTCAAACAATTGGCATCACTTCTTCATCAAGCGAGCTACTTTTAAAATGACCAAGTCGAAGTGATCTACTGTAAGGCCCCGTTCACATGAGAACAACCTCTGGACGCCTTTGTGTTTTTTCAATGTTTATTGAGGGTAATAAACAAAAAAGAGCGGGTTTACACAAAACGATGTAGTTTCCATGTCAGTTGGGTTGCTAGATAAGAAATGTTGTCACTTTAAAATGATAGTATTCTGACCTAAACTGTTATATGTGCTGAGTAAAGATGTTCTGAGATGAGGTGTGTGTTATGTTTGTTGAACATATGCACAGAAAAGGAGGGGGTACTTAAGATATTTTAAATTTATCTGGCAACCCTGATGCAGAGCTCAGCTGCATTTTTTGCGCATGCAGCATTTGCATGACAGTTGGTCCAAACTGGTGAATGCACTAATGTCTCTTTGGACTCTGGATTTTATTAGTTTTGCTCCTACATGCTGAAAAGGGTGAGTGGCACAAAAACACCGTCTGCCATTTATTACAACTGTTGTTAGTGCAGAAAAACTTTGGACTGCAACCGCCTGTAGTGCGACTTCACACTTGCAAAACATTTAACTCCTACACGGGGGAGTTCCCCCAAAAATCTCCGTTCTGAGACCTGGATTCAGAAGCTTTCATTTTCAGAGAGGATGAGGGGGGCTGTTGTCGTGTAAATGAACGATCGCACATGACACACCGTGTAGATGGGGGCTGACTGGCTGTCCTCATGTCAATCAAGTGACACATTTCATAATGAGGATAGATAGGCTGACATCTATTTTTTTATGCCATGCGGTCTACCCATTACAGTATATCTTTGTGATCACCAGGTAGATCACGATCGACGTATTGGGCACCCCTGCTGTAGATAGTTCCTGCTAAACATCTTCTATGGAGATGTAACGGTCATGAATAAACACCTCAACCCTGCTGGTACAAACGCCTTTTTTTGCAAAGTACCAGTATTTGCCAGGCTCCTACTGGTGCCTTTAAGAGAAGAATTTGTTCTACCTCCACAAATTAACCATTTACACAATGACTTTCCAGCTCATAGTAGGGCTGTAGTGATACAATAATCTCCCGATGCGATACGATACACGATATTCTGCTCACAATACGATATATAGCAAATTCAGCAAACAATACAATTCAATACACTTTTGCGATTTTCTGAAAGATTTTTGAGGGACAGAGGGATATTGGTGACATTTTGTGACTGTTATAGACTTGGATTGAATTAATTTAACTGAAAACTGATTAAAAGCACCAACTACACAATACCTGGCTCTGGTTGGACATGGACACAGAGTTAAAGTCGACAGCTGGACAAAATGAATCAAAGAAGTGGTGAGAAAACATGTTTCTTTTAAAGGGGACCACATATAGGTCTTTAAAATTTTAATGTTATATCTGTGTGCTATCTTGACAATATTAATTCATTTTAATACACAAAATAATTCTTAGATAATCAATTATACCCTTTTTAATTCTGCCATTTTTAACTTTCGTTTTGAACGACCGGTTTCTGATACTGAGTTCTGAAGTCCACGCCCTTCAACGATCTGTTTACGCCCTCTGTAACAGCCAGTATCTGTAATGTGTTGTTGTTTTAAAATTAGCTCTTTTTTATTACTCATTTGACTTACTGTTAGTGCTAGCTTAAGATAACTTACCGAAACCCGTCTGAGCGCGCCACAATTTGCTGCTCCTTTTAGCATTAGACCACCCGAATCCGATGCTAATGTTAGCTTGTTCCTCTTCCGGTGTTCGCCAGCTCCGCTCGTTGCACGCGGCGATTTTGGGAGTTATCGCTGTTCCAGTCAAGACAACACAAAGTTCACCAAGTGTCTCCCGTAAATTAATCCGTAAGGAGAAGGTCCTCGCTGCTGCGAGGCTGCAGCGAGGCTGTACAGTTGAAGCTCCGCTCCATCGCGCCAGAAGAGGGTCCCGTTGCCGCCGGTCCCTACGCCGGGGGTCTGCTCGTTTAATTTTTGCCGGCTGCGCGTTGGGAGCGATCGCAAATACACTAAAAATTGAACTAAAACATAAAAATAACAATTATACTTTATTTATAAAGCCATTTAAAAAACCACAGCTGCAACAAAGTGCTGTACACATGAAATTAAGAACATATAAACAAAAGATGAGATGAAATCATGAAAAACAACAGTCATGTGTTTAATACAGAAGTGGGTTGAGCCTAACCAGGGGTTGCTAGGTGAGGGGCTGGACTCAGGTTGGGGTGGGTTGTCCTGGCGCTTGTGACGTCACAAGCGCAATGATTTTCAAAACGAAACCTATCTTATCACAGTAAAATAAATATACTTAGAGTAAATAAACCACTGGGTGCATTTATTTGGCCTTAGGACTGTTTTTTTATGAAGTAAATAAATACCCAAAGTTGAGTAAAAAACCCATTAAAAAGTGAATTTTGAATATGTGGTCCCATTTAATTGAAACAGTAAAAACTGTAGCTTACATGCATCGCCGCCATTACACTGCCCGCACTCAAGTATCTACTAGGCGGGTAACTTGGAATAAATGCTCTACAGCGAGTGGCGACACTAGTGGCTGGATGACCTAATCACTCTCCCGGCGAAGCAAGCAGTGATTGAGCAGGGTGACAGCGGCTGAATATCAATTTTTTTTTCTAGGAATGAAAAAATCAATATATATCGCAAAATCAATATTATTACACAGCCCTAGCTCATAGTGTTAGCTTAACAAAAATTTGACTAGTCTGGAAGCTCTACGCTGAGCTTTGTGCATCCATCAGAAAGGAAAATTTACCTTGGAGAGGAATATTTTAGGTCCACCTTAACTTTACCTCTTCTCTTGGACTCATTGGGTCCTGAAATATTGTTATATTGATGTTTCAGAGAAGCACTAAGACATTTTTCTTAAATTTTTTCCAAATTGTTCCAAGTAAAATAATCAAAGCATCAGTTCACAAGACGACGTGCACTATAGCAGCGTATCATGTTGGGAAGAGCTCATTGCCTCATGCTTTTGTCCTGCTGACCTATATTTTGCTTTCCACTCAATGGCTAATGTGCTTACATTCAAATACATATAGAATTAATATCAATGTGAAAAATGATCAATGCACCTCTAAGATTTCCCCATGTTGCCTTGAAAAAAATGTGATTTACTCAAAGAACAGTTTCATAATTCTCCTCCTTCACATTTTATGCTGTTAGAGTGCATCCCAAGCAGAAGATGTGCCACCGTGAAGTGCAAACTGTCATTTGCATCAAATTACCTGCATATTCATTCATTCATTCAACCTTTATTTATACAGGCTAGCCTCGTTGAGTCACGGGGACTCATTTACAAGAGGGACCTGTCTCACTCACACCAAACAACCATCCACTCTCACACTCACACCTAGGGTCAATTTAGAGTCACCAATCAGCCTAACAAGCATGTTTTTTGGTCTGTGGGAGGAAACCGGAGTACCCGGAGGAAACCCACGCATGCACGGGGAGAACATGCAAACTCCACCCAGAAAGGCCCCGGACCGGGATTTGAACCGGCAACCTTCTCGCTGAGAGGCAGCAGCTCTACCAGTTGTGCCACCGTGCGGCCCTATTCTAATATTCTTCTGAACATCTCTGGTGTTTGATGATTCAAGAAGCCTGCTGTTTCATGATAATTATTATAGTTTGTTACAGCTAGGCCTGTTGCAATAAACTATATAAATTAATCGCATGATGAATGAAAATTATTAACCTCATTTTCATTTACCAGCTGTATCGTTTATTCGTGTTGCTCTTTCTTCTGGACACGGCTCGTCTCTGGTGTTTTTCACTGACCCCTCCCTTTCTCTTTTTTCTCTTTAAAATCTGCTTTAACCATCCAAAATCGCGTTTTTGGATCGTTAAGGAAAAGAAGCTAAGCTGAGAAGCTAAGATACGAGCTAAGCTAACAGGCCGACCTCGGGAATAAACCTCCGTCTTGTCGAGCTCCAAAATTCATGGTTGAAACCCGTTCCTTTGAGTAAAAAGTTGTTTTTCTCTGAAAAAAGCTGAAAACTTGTTTACTAATTTTTTTCCAATTAAAAGCTTTGTGTGAAAAATGATGCGCTAAAGAGCTCAAATCACTGAGTGTCCTCCATGTCACCATATCAGCCGATGTTATGTCAAGGGCCCTCCCTCCCATTTTTCTTAGAGACGCTGCTCAACTATCCATCTTTTGGTTCAAACTGTCTTATACTGCCATCAGGTGGTCAAAACAGGTACTGCACACCAAACAAATCAATGTTTTTTCTAAAATTTGATAATTAATTATTGTTAAATTAAAAAAAGTTAGTTTATCGCAATAATTTCTGAGACCATTAATCGCCCAGCAAAATTTGTTATCGTGACAGGCGTACTTACAACATGTGGGTGTCAGAATTTGTTACAAAAACTGGAAAATTTGTGTAAAACGTTAACTTTCACCAAACCTTTTTCTTGTTTGAAGTGTTTTGCACTTTTGAAAGGGTTGATTTGCATCAAAGCAGATGGAAAGATTTACTGCAAAAGAGTTCTAAATTAACAAAACGTGTTATTAAAATAAATTAACTTTTGCTTTGTTTCGACCTTCATTCAATGGCAAATTCATCTCTGCTTAGGCTTTTGGTTGTAACAAAACCCCATTATAACAACCTTATCATGCGCATGCTACAACATGGACAGATATGTTTGCAAAGCTTGAAACTTCTTTTTTCTAAGTCCATATTTGTTGTGTGCAAATGTAGGTTAAGATGACTTTGGTAAAGTGCCCATGTAATTAAAAGTTAATTAGCCGTGTAGCGCTAGCAGTTTTCTACCACACATACCTGGATGCAAAGTACGCAGTCTGGTGTAAGATTGTTCATGTGTGAAGCTGAATCAGATGCTGCACATC
Organism: Garcialebias charrua; assembly: GCA_038048925.1. NCBI lineage: Eukaryota > Metazoa > Chordata > Actinopteri > Cyprinodontiformes > Rivulidae > Garcialebias > Garcialebias charrua. The sequence continues at coordinate 70,375 of JBBPBX010004525.1, read as the reverse complement.
CATCATTTGAGCCAGTTCTAATGTTTTACAAAGCATTCAATCAATATCAGTAAATCTGTGAGCCTTTAATCTCACTGATTTTGTTCAGATTGATGCTCAGTTGTGGGAATATGGGGCTACCGCTTATAAGTTTATGTAAAAGTTTTACTTCTATAATCTTACTATTTTACAAAATGTATTGTTAATATGTTTTACAGAATGTGGTCTGATTGTAGCTATACTTGTACTGGTAAAGTTGACCGGAGTTTTTAATATAGCTACATTGTAAAACTTGGGTATCCCTGCCAAGTTTAAAGTGTGGGTGTAGTTACTTAAGGTTAAAAGGTCACATTGATGTTAAGTTGAGGGCAAGTGGGATTGTGCTTCTTGTACCATCTGCTCCTGTAATATCTGCCATCTGCACACTTCCTTTTGCAACTGTGATTTAAACCCAAGAGCTATTGGAGGAATGCCTAAAAAGTTTCATAACAAAACATTATTTCTGCTTCTCATTTCTGTTCCCCAGTTTGGCTGGTTGTATCTGTTCACCTGCCTCTCTTTGTGTGCAAAGTCTTAAGACATCCTTAAAACTATGACAACCCCTCAGCTGCATTTAAGGTTATTTGGAGGCTAGCAGAAGTCAGTAGGAGGCTAGTAGCTAAGTGATGCCAAAATTGTTTATCAAAATCATCTGTATTGGAAATGTGTAAAACTGACTTCTCGAGCACCACTGACAAAGAAATCTGAATCTTTCTGACATTTTCAATGGTACTGACATTTTTCCATCCTCCATGGCGTACCAGAGGCCAGATTGAAGGAGCTTAGCTTAAACTAAGATCCCTAGTCTTCTCTCTCCCTGTTTACTGCTTCCATCCCAACTGGAGGGGAAACCCAAGGCATTCTCAAGTAGGGCTGAACAATTAATTGCATTTGCGATAATATCACAGTATGATAGAACAAGATTTTCTAATCGCAAAGGCTGTGATTTGACTGGTCACGAGATCTAGTTATATGACTTACGAGTGAGCGTAGCAAAGCGGAGTAGGGAGCAGAAGTAAACACTGTGCTTTAACCAGTTGTACAGTGGCGTCAGGCATGACAGAAGCTGATACTGTACATCTGAAAGATGTACCAAAGATTGGCAGCACGTCTATTGTTTGGAATTATTTTTGTATATAATAGAAGACACTTCACAACATGTGTTGTGCAGAACCTGCCTTGCTGCTGCTGCTACTACTTCGAGTTAAGACCCCAAATCTTTATTAACACTTAAAAAACACCACAAAGCCATTTATGATAGTTGCATGGCTATAATGCCAACGACCAGTGCTTCAATTTAAAGTAAGCAAAGTATCAGCTGACAGGTATCGCTGACCGAACTGTTTGAAGGTATTACTCCGTGTGAACATAATTCGAAACGGCATGCGGAAAAAACTCGAGCAGTAACGGAGTTCATAGCGAAAGACATGATGCCCATTAATATAGTGACTAAGCCTGGGTTTACGGCTTTGGTAATAAATGGTACAGAATGCTCTCGCGCACACATTTTAGCCAAGTTGCTATAGTGCTTTATCTTTAGCTTTTTTTTGCAACTGAAATGGATTTAATTGAAAAATACATGAGAAGAAGACATTGAAAAATAATTGCATATTAAATCGCAATATTGAGGTAAAAAAAAATCCAAATAAGAACATTTTCCAAAATCGTTCAGCCCTATCCCCAAGCCACCCAAGAGATGAAATGGTGTCTTGAGTTTGCCCAAGGTCTTCTCCCAGTGGGACGTTCCCAAAACACCCTGGAAAGGCGTTCTTTCCCACACCACCTCTGCTGGTTCCTTTCAGTAAAAATACATTTACTTTAGGCTCCTTTCAAACAGCCTTCCTCTTCAACCTGTTCCTGAGAGCGAGCCGAGTCGACTTTTGGATGAAGGTCATTTTAGCTGCTTGTACTCTCATTGTTTGGCTCACTAACTATAGTTTATAGGTGAGGGATGAAATGTAGATTTCCAGGTAAACTGAGAGCTTTGCCTTTGCACTCAGCTATCTTCACTATCACAGATCAGTGCGACGTTCCCTCTCTATCCATGCCTCCCTTTAGTCTCCTGCTGTGATGCTTTATGAACAAAACCCTTCTTGAAGTTGACAGTCATCCTTTTCCCAACTGGTGACTGTGGCGTCAACTGTGGAGGAGCTGATCTGTCATTCACATCAAGAACTGCAAATATTTTTATTCCTCTCCCTTTGAATGATTTTAAAACTAAAATTGTGATTTTTAAAGCAAACTGTGGTCTGTTCTCTATTTCATATTCCCTGCTTTTCTGGGATGCAATTTCACTGTTGGGGAAAAATACATTTCCATCCAAGCTTTGACTTTAGAAAGCCACTTTTCTATCATAAAGTGACAGAGCTTTTGTCTTTTTTTTTTCCTTCTTCAAATGTTTTATTGTAGGACTCAACCACTGCTTTAACATCCTCTTGCGGCGGCCCATCCACGGGCCCTTTTGATGCAAATTTGAATACAGAGGTTCAAAGATTTTGTTGGTGGTCTTCAAATTAAAAGACCAAGGTATCAGAATGGCTGTGTTGGCCCTCACCTTTTACGTGTAACTGACACCTCCTTTCACCAACTATGGTCCACCCTGAGCCAAAAATAACCACCAGTCAGGCACACTTACTCTTTAGCATACAGATCAGACCTAGAAGCTGTGACGCTGATTCTGATGCTACGGGCATACAGCCAAATAAATTCCTCTCACGGTGAGGCGCGTTGATTTTGAAATGACTTTAGGAAGTCCATGCATAAACATTACATTCTGCTTGTAAGCGTGCATCATGTTGGAAGGTGAACAAGACGTTGTGTTGTTTTTGTTTTTATTTTCCAACTAAAAGATGGTGAAACTTGCTGCAAGGAAAAAATATAGTTGTTACAAGGTGGTGGAGTTGGTCTGAGAAGAAGGGAGGGTGATTTATTTTTTCTTTCCTGTGAGGGTCTGATAATAGTGAGTGATGGAGCGTCTGTGGACTCGGTGGAATAAGATTTGTTTCTTAAAGAATAATCTTTAAAAGCAAGTGGAAACTTTATATTCAGCTGCTGTTTGTTTATATTTAGATGTGAATTATTTTGGAAAAATACAGAAATAGATTTTTGTTATGTTTCAGCTGTGTGTGGTTTGGTGTGTCGCTGTGCATCCTCTTATTGTATTTTAATCATGTGACAGTGACTGGATCTAGAACATCTTATATTCACCTTTCATTAGAGCCCTCTCTGATTAGTGTATTCAAGCATTCATTCAGGAGGTGGGATTTTGACGTTTGGATCCATGGTGAGACGTGAAATCGATACGTTGGAAAACGCATGAATACCCACAGAAAAACATAAGTCACGCTTTGTATTATCTCATTTGAACTGACTTGATAAGATTTAATTTTTCCAGCCCATCCCTCCATATGCAGCAACATAACTGACTAGACGATTTTTCTATTTATAAGCATAACTTGTATCCAACAGAGCCAAGCAAAGCAAACATGACAGTAATAACAAAGACACTGTTTAATTATTTATCTGTCCTGTAGAAACAAAACAAGTTGGCATCAATTCTCCATCTTGTTTTTAATTTTTTTGTCCTTTTTAACTCTGTCCCTTAAAGGTATTGTGACATGATTTTGTAAATTTGAATATTTGTCAGAACATATATATCTTATATCATTGAGCTCTGGTCGTTTTTGCATAATAAATTATAAATATATTAAATTTTTATTCCAAGTTATGGTAGTTTTTTTCTCTGGGATACGCCCCTAAAAATCTGCGCATTTCCGCAAAACATCATCTTGACGTGACAACGGGAAGGCACGCTCCAACGTGCATTTAAATAATAATGGCGGAGCATGTCCTATCGCGTCTGAGATATCATTTTAAGACAGTAAATCATCCAAAACTCTCATTAATATCCCTCCCCGAATAAAAAGAATTACCTGATCGCGCAGACATAATTTAAAAATACATCATTAGCAACGTGTTTGCTCCGGGCACTCGGCTAATGTTTGTTAGCTGCTATGTCGGCTTATTACCGGTTGCGTCAGCGATATATCATTTTAAGACAGTAAATCATCCAAAACTCTCATTAATATCCCTCCCCGAATAGAAAGAAACGAGAGATGTTACCTGATGGCGCAGACATAATTTAAAAATACATCATTAGCAACGTGTTTGCTCCGGGCACTCGGCTAATGTTTGTTAGCTGCTATGTCGGCTTATTACCGGTTGCGTCAGCGATATATCATTTTAAGACAGTAAATCATCCAAAACTCTCATTAATATCCCTCCCCGAATAGAAAGAAACGAGAGATGTTACCTGATGGCGCAGACATAATTTAAAAATACATCATTAGCAACGTGTTTGCTCCGGGCACTCGGCTAATGTTTGTTAGCTGCTATGTCGGCTTATTACCGGTTGCGTCAGCGATATATCATTTTAAGACAGTAAATCATCCAAAACTCTCATTAATATCCCTCCCCGAATAGAAGGAAACTACAGATGTTACCTGATGGCGCAGACATAATTTAAAAATACATCATTAGCAACGTGTTTGCTCCGGGCACTCGGCTAATGTTTGTTAGCTGCTATGTCGGCTTATTACCGGTTGCGTCAGCGATATATCATTTTAAGACAGTAAATCATCCAAAACTCTCATTAATATCCCTCCCCGAATAAAAAGAATTACCTGATCGGCAGACATAATTTAAAAATACATCATTAGCAACGTGTTTGCTCCGGGCACTCGGCTAATGTTTGTTAGCTGCTATGTCGGCTTATTACCGGTTGCGTCAGCGATATATCATTTTAAGACAGTAAATCATCCAAAACTCTCATTAATATCCCTCCCCGAATAGAAAGAAACGAGAGATGTTACCTGATGGCGCAGACATAATTTAAAAATACATCATTAGCAACGTGTTTGCTCCGGGCACTCGGCTAATGTTTGTTAGCTGCTATGTCGGCTTATTACCGGTTGCGTCAGCGATATATCATTTTAAGACAGTAAATCATCCAAAACTCTCATTAATATCCCTCCCCGAATAGAAGGAAACTACAGATGTTACCTGATGGCGCAGACATAATTTAAAAATACATCATTAGCAACGTGGCCTGTGTTAGCTATCTGATTCGGCTAGCTTGTTAGCAGCGAACAAACATAATCTGCCGTGATAATTGGCTTTATACACTCAAAGTGTATAAAGTAAAACAACATGAACTCACGTAAAATAAATAGTTTATAATCTAAAACACTACACACCTCCGATTATGTTTACACAAAGACTTACTCATCTCCTGGACAGTCTTCCGATGGTCCCTGCGTTGTTTCGACATGGTAGCTCCTGTGGGACTTTCTTCTGTAGATTTTCTTTTAAAAATAGTAGGAATAGCATCCGGTTTTAAAAGTCTTCTGAATCTTAATGGTAATCCTAAAGATTCTTTTATACCAGGTGCTGAAAACAATCGGCAGTGAAATGGTCGCTGCAGACATAGGACTCCTGGAACCCACCGGTCCTTGTCTGGTCCATTCTTGACAAAGTTTGTCATCTTTTGGAAATTTGTGAAGGCTCACTTGTTCACTGCTGATATTAGAACACACAAATGCACTACAACGTGACGGCATTTTTCAAGTTACACAAATAAAAGGCGATCCTTCAGGAAATGAATCTGTATGGCAAGCAGTTAACACACCTAATAAACGGGCAAGGCTCTGCCTTCTGCCCGTTGTGACGTTGATGACTGGTGACGACGACTGGTGATGACGTATTGCGGAAATGCGCGGAATTTCAGGGGCGTATCCCAGCAAATACCAGAGAAAAATTTAGCATAATTTCGAATAAAATTTTAATATGTTTATAATTTATTATGCAAAAACGACCAGAGCTCAATGATATAAGATATATATGTTCTGACAAATATTCAAATTTACAAAATCATGTCACAATACCTTTAAGTAACAACAATCCAGATGTTTATTCGGAACATCGTTGTGCATTTCTCATCAGGTTTTCTTCCAAATTTCAAAACTTTATTAGGTAACCAACACACTTTTAATTGTTTTGTTTTCTTGTTGGTTTTGTAAAGCAATGCATGATTGCATACAGTATTGTACAGTATTGTATGTCATGAGGCTGGAAGCAAAAGCTGTGAATTGCACTTTCTCAGCCTTCAGACACTGCACTTCACATCTGGGCCTGAGAATGTACATAATGAATGCCAGTGTGCCATCAGAACGAGTCAGAACAAAGGGGTTTAAGGTTCACACACATTCTCCAGTGCTACTTTACACCTGTAATGTCAGCAGTTTCACAGCATCTTCACCCATTCCTACACAGTTTCACATTGATACTGCTTAGCATCTCAGGAAAAATGTTGTAGTGCCTCCTACAAGCTTATGAGTATTTTTTAAACTTTAAAACTAATAAGTGCTAAGAAAAATACATTTCTCTAAGCATAGATATCGTTTTACTTTTCTAAAACTAGCACAGTTAGTAGGGTTGCACGGTAGTCCCTTGCTTATCACTTCGCTGTATAAGTCGCATCTATTATGTGTCACTGACACATCGCGTTTGTTATGCGTCACCGCTGACCACTTGGAAACGTGGGCCGGTGTTGTGCCATAAATCGATTGGCTGCCAAATGGCGGCCGCGGGAGTCTGCATGGGAGGAGTTTAACAAGAATTTAACAAGATTAACACTTAAAAACAATTATTTGTTTGCTCAACTATATCAAAGGAGTTTTTTGGTTGAACTTTTCCTTAATAAATGCACTTTGAAGGTCAAATAAGCTGCATTTCAAAAGCCGATTTGCAGCTGCTGGAGCGTGCAGAGGGACAACTCGCTGTGCATTAATTCAAAATTTAACAAGATAACCACCTAAAAACAATCATTTGTTTGCTCAACATTATATCAAAGTTGTGTCTCAGTTGAACTTAATAAATGCACTTTAATAATCAAATCAGCTGCATTTCGCCTGGGCGACACGGCGAAATGTAGCCGATTTGACGTTTGCTCCAGGTGTTCCGGAGTGTGACGATTCGAAGGTAGCTTGGTATGACAATTCAAGCCACTTTGACCTATTAATGAATAGGTAAAAGGGCATCATCACCCTCAGTTCAGGTAAAATATTCAGGTAAAATATGGCTTACCATATTACTCGAGCGCCCTCTAGCAGTTGAAAATGAAGTGCTCAATATTTTTCATGTCAGAATGAATTAAGTTGTCAGATCTCAGCCAAAAATTGTCTTATAAATATGGAGAAAAAACAAAAAATAAATATGTCACTTTGCTGTATAAGTCGCAGGCATGCTAATTTATGCAAAAAATGCGACTTATGCATAGAAAATTACAGTATATTTAATTATGTGCTGCAC